>BQNB010016724.1:4184-71174 GCA_026074375.1 Tanacetum coccineum | reverse complement strand
ATGAAGAAAGAAAATCATTCCAAATAAATAAAGACGACAACAATGTCAAAGGCGAAAGAAAATGCTTTAAGTGAGGAGATCCAAATCATCTCATAGAAGAATGTCCGAAACTATCAAAATATCAAAATCAAAAGGCGTTTGTTGGAGGATTTTGGAGTGATAGCGACAAAGGACGAAAAGTGTCTTATGGCTAAAGCTTCCAACGAAAAGTGATAGCGTTTGTTGGAGGATGAAGAGGAGAAGACAAAGGACGAAAAGTGTCTTATGGCTAAAGCTTCCAATGAGGTACTTTCCAAAACCGAATACTTTAGTGATGACCAATCATCATTAGACGAAAATGACTTAGATAGTGAATATAGTAGACTACGCAAAATAGGACTAAAATTCATGGCTAAAAATAAAATTCTAAAACAAGCTAAAATAGAATTAAAAAATAAAGCACTATAATTAAAAGATAAATTATATAGGTTAGAAAAAGGTAAGGAAGTAATTGAAGAATGTAAATTATGTCAAGACCTTAAGCTTGAAAATGAGAAGCTTAGAAAAGAAATATCAAGGCTTAATCAATTTAATGATAGTAGTCACTCACTTAAGAAAATAATAAATTCTCAAAAAACTTTCGGAGATAAATCCGGGTTAGGTTTTAATTTTTCCAAAGAGTCACCTAGTGAAACCAAACAAGTAAAGTTTGTAAAAGCCCAAGAAGTCGAGTTGAAAGAAAAATTGATAGAATCAAATTCAAAACCAAAATTTATATTTATAAACAATACTAAAATTCCTATTGCAAGTAATGATGAGGTAAAACATTTTTACAAACCCTCCTTAAAACCCAGAGTTGGATTTACTAAACCCACGATGAGGTCTAAAACTCCACTTCCAAGAATGACTAATAGTCCTCGTTCTCGGTCTAGGACACCTCAACCTAGGAGAGACCAAGGTAGACAAAACTATCCTAATCACATAATAAGGAATCATTCACATCCACTTAGCTTCACTCAATGTGGACGTTGTTCACCATGTATATGTCAAAACCAAATGCAAAACATATGTGGAAACAATAACTTTGGATACATGAAACGTTGGGGACCAAATGGCTAAGCCATCACAACCTTTGAAGTGGTGCGTTCTCTACAAACATTCTTTATCTCCGGACTAAAGAATTCATGATAAGGTTCCCATGAACCTTTATCATTTACATCATGAAGACATTAATGAAGATAATTCTAAAGACTTAAGGTTGTCTTACTTTTCATTATCGTAGAATATTGATTTTAAGTAAATGTCTTTGTGTCTATGATGTTTGTAGTGTATGTAGTTCTTTGAAATAATGTAGTCTCTAGAAATACCATTGTTGTTTACTAGCTTGAAGAGTTTAGTTAACTATGAACTATTCTTTCGTGTAGATTATTGTTATACGTCTACAAAATAGAAATCTTCTATGACCACATAGCAAACTCACGTAGACGAAGAAGAGCAAGCTAATGGTTAACAATTAACATAGAAGTAGGATTAGTCGCATGAAGATCATAGACACACTATGGATGAACAAAACTCCCTTCGCCTCGACGATCGCCTCTGAATCGGTCAACCATCATCACGGTCTATCAGAATCAACTTGTTGAAAATTTCAACTACGTCTTATTATTTCATTATCTTCGCTATCCATTCTCGTCTCATCTCAAATCAAATATACTAATTGTTTTTTTGAAGAAATTAATCCCTCCTTCTTGCAAGAAATTTCATCTCTAAATCACCTCTCGAATTGACGTCTTGATTATCTCGTTCGAAATAGTCAAAGAAACTTTTTAATTAAACCAAAGGGTTAATTAATAATTGTCAATAATCATTCTCACAAAAACTGGCCAAAATCTATAAAAAAAAAATTTCTCAGAAGTCGGCCCCCTTAAAATTAGGGGACGGCCGTATAAAATGGGTGGCCCCTGAATTAATAAGAGGGGGCGCTATCTGGAAAACAATTCACCCCCTTTCTATCGAAATTTATATACCCAAACTTATGTTTTTCTTCTCCTTATTCTCCCCTACCCACCTGTAAACGATACACCTATAGCCAAAAAACTTCAACAATCAATCTTCAAATCGACTAATTAACAAATTCGCAAGGGGCTTTCGCTAACAAAAATCAACAACATCTATTGTAGGCTTTCATCATTCTCTTCATTTGATTTCATCCAATTTTTGATACTAATCAAATTGAGTGTCTTTATTATTTTCGTACTTTTTAGATTAGAACTAGGAACTCTATAACTACAATATTATTCCCGTAGTCATAAGAATTCAATACATTCATTAGAATTGAGTCATAAAAATTTTTTTGTTCGAAAATTTTATAAACTTACATACATATTTTTCATTTTTTGAAAAAATTCTTGAAACTAAAGTTTGATAAATTGTTGTTCATGCCAAAAACTCCGTTAAAGCAATTCTAACATTTCGCCATCAAAGAGCACATTCCTAAATATATACTTTTCGAATCAATGGATATTATGTTACAAAAATAAAGGAGTGTTTGTTCGTTTCTTAGGAACAATTGTTAGAGTCAAAATGACATCACCTATTGTTTTGTCAACGTGTATAAACCACCTTAACATAACTTGTATAAGTCATCAAGATATATAATTCATATATATCTTGATATATCTTATAATGGGCATAAAATAAAAGGGCGTTTGGTTTAATGCTTTAAAGCATGATTTCTAGTCAAAACAAACACTATTTAACTCTTGTCAAGTCATGAACAACAAACTTATACGTATAAAAAAAAAAATATACACTTAATACATAATTTTCGACATGCTTAGACAAATTTTATATTGATAAGGGAGTGTTTGAGTTATTGTCTGTTGTTGAACTACATAAATAATTTATATATTCTTCGAACATCTGATTAAGTCAAAAACAAAATAAGGAACATATGGATCACTTCTTAGGTTTTTATTTTTAAAGTCGAAGTAATCCTTGTCCCACATTTGTCACTTTTCAAAACTTTATTTTCCTTATTATATTTTTTTGTAACATTTTATGTTGTCGATTACTTGTTTAGGTGACAAAATGCCGAAATTCAAACAACCGATATATTCTGCTCATCAAAATCTACATACCATAAGTATCCAAAATTCCCAGCATCTCACCTACTATTGCTAATTCTACAAACTATGAAAACGCTCATTAACAAAAGGTAGTGTTGTTGATCTAAGCTTATACAAATCCAACAAAATCGAGCGTTCTTTACTAACATACGTTTCAATATTGTCTTTTCAAATCAACGAACCGATTGTTCCAAGTTATATTCTAGACTCTATAGCCATGTCACAGTTCAAACGATGAATATGGTTTACCTTGTTATCTCCTATATGATTCAACACGTATTCACATAACCTCCTTATCTCGCTTAATTCGGTCAAATTCTCAAAATTCATTACAATGGTCTAAGCCGTTTTTACAACGAAATGGGATCTTGCATCTCTTGAGGAATCTTGAGAAACCGAGGGACCGATTGCACCGATCTCCGAATCCGATGGACATTGTTACTTCTAGAATTGGTAACGTGTCATGGTAGACCGTTCCCTTAAAGTCAAACGGTCTCTTCAATCCAAATCAAATTCTCACTAAAGAATTAAGCCCGACATGAAGCAATAGGAAGAGTCATTGAGAAAATGTGTACGGACTTAGGAGGATTCGGGATTATCTTCCTGCTTATCTTGTTCACATGTGTATTGTGTTGTTTCGAAGAACAATACAATCTTGTTATTTTTCGTCAAAGAATTCAATGTGCTAGATATACTCCAAACGATAATCTTCCGTATGGCTTGTTCTTTCTCGTCTTTATCGACACGTATGGAAACATATCCTCATCTTGACAATGGCATTTATGACATTGTTGATCGAGTCATGCGTCCTCTTGCCCTAAAACAAACTCGACGACCTCGAAGTGATCATGGCAAGGCACGTCATTCCGTATCTTCTTCATCTTCTCATCATCAAGGCACGTCATCTCATCAACACGATGATGATGATGATGATAATGTCCAAACTTCTCGTGCAAGTACTCCATCTCCTACCACCTACCTTAACTCTCTTGATCCTCTCAACTACCAAAACTACCAAATGCCTTCCGCTTCCGAACAAACCGATGAAACTCTCTTTGAATGACAAACCGTCTTGCTCAACCAAACGCAACAAATGCATAAGGAGATGCGCGGAGGTTTCAAATCATTTGGAAAGGCACTAAAAGGAGTGTTTAGCAAGAAGAAGAAATGAAGACATAGGATTGAAGTGAGCTAGATGGCTAAGTGTAGTTTAAGACAATTTTTAACTTCATTATGTGTATGTTATTAACAACTTGTGTGGTGATCATCCGATGTATTCGGAAAGACTTATGTGTTGGTTATTTTTTAGGTACTTGTTTGCTATGATGACTTAAACCTTTGGTTGTTTTATTAAATCAACTAGTTGTGCCACTTTGGTTTCATAATTTAATGTGTTTATTACATGTTATATGATTAAATATGCTCATAAAACTCAATAGGGCTTGCTGCAAATAAACCACCAAAACAGAAATACTCTCATAAAAAATCTAAGAAAAATCGTTTTTCTGTGAAAAATGGAACCAACAGAGGGCGGCCCCCTTAATTCAACACGGGCGACCCCCTTAATTTTAAGGGGACCGCCCCCTATTTAAGGGGACAGCCCTTAGTTTTCAAAGGTTAATACAGTACTCTTTTTCTCTTTGTTGACCCTCTTTACCTAGTCTCAGCTATCTTTGACCCATCTTTTTTATGGCTTTTTGGCACCCTTACTTGAACTTACCAACATCTCTTTCTCCAAGAGTTCTCATCACCTCCAATCAAGAATATACATCAATTGGACATCACTCTCGCCCTTTCACCAAATCACCCCTTGATGTCCAATTTGATACTCATCACCTTCACCACCTATCTTTGTTTTCATCCATTCTTTGGTACCTTATTGTGGAACATGGAGATTCATGCTGTGTTGCATTCACAATCGTACTCTAATATTTGGGTTTAAGGATGAACTCCTATATATGTTTTCATATATATTAACATGTGCTCTATAACCACAACAACCATTTCCCACCCACCTCACATCTTTCACCAAACTAAACATACTCTATGTTTAGTTTCTCAAAATAATTGTCCATCCACCATTTTGCAAGCAAGTCCTAGGAGCTTTACTAGTTATAAGACTCTTTGTAGTTAATTTTTCATGATGTTAGCATGTTATTTTCCTTATGTATGCTTGAGTGTGGTTCACACACTATTTTACTTCAATGGATGATTATTGTTGGTTGCATTACTAGTATGCCATATTTTTCCTTCTTGCTACATGTTAGAAATATTTGTATTGTTCTAACTTGTTTTTGTAGCCAAGAAACCATAGCTCGATTCCTTGGTGCCTGATATGTGAGAAATCACATATCCTTTTTATACCAAAAATGACCCTAAAATGAACAAATTGTGCAAATTATGCTTGTATATTGCTTGTTTTGTCATTTGTGATGTGTAGGTTCGGATATGTAAAATATCACATGAATAAACGGTCAAAATCGGACAACACGAACCTGGGAACGGATGAGTGCACAATCCGGAAGTTTCTAGCCAAATAGGTCAATAAAAAGACAAATGGTTCAACTTTTGGTCACCCACAAAATGCCTAAACCTTGAAAATACAAAAATGGCCCCTTATTGTTATCAATTTCACAAAAAGTCCAAAATAATTTCCCGTTTGTCTTTTGTTACTCCGTAATAACTATAATGACTAACGGTCGTTATCTTTTATCCATAAAACCATTTTACCCTTTAACCATGTTAACATTGCCAAATAAACTAAACACCAGCCCAAAACCCTTATAAGCCCAGGTCAACCCCCTATTTTAACCTCGGTCAAACTCAATCAAACGAAGAAAAAAAGAGGCGCGAAATGAAGTTATTACTGTTCACGCATCTTCCCCAAAGTTACCAAACCATCTGACACCTCAATTACCCAACTTTAATTATAATTCACCTCTTCTAGAAGCTATTACGTCATCCCTGATGTCAAAGAGAATGACACGCTGGCGATCCGGAGTGATATACACAACAATGCAAACGGTGTTGTATCAGTTTGTGAAGAATTGAAGATTGGATGGTGGGGATTCATTCCTTGGGCTCTACTCAAGATTTCACACACAAAAGAAGCACAAAGGCCACCTCAGCTCTCCTCATTTTCAACTATAAATAGAGATAGAAAGTTAGATAGAAACTCGTCTCCAATTTATGCATTAGAATTGGTTTACCAATTTAATTTCATGTAATTTACTTTCCAGCACATTTATTTACCTTGTAATTTCCTTTCAAGTATTGTACTCTTCCATTTTCAATAAATAAAAAAATTCCAAAAATATTGTCCATTTCCATTGTAACTGTTTCATTCATTCGGTGTTGTTCTCTACTACTTCATTAAGTTTTTCTTAAGTTTGTTTGAGCTTTTGGATTGGAAGTTTAGTGTTCTCATTTGGATTTGAAGCTTGTGGATTGGTTTTGGATTTTGGAATTGGAATAAGCTTGATATAAGCTTGGTTTGATTTTGGGATTAAAGCTGATTCAGAAGTGGACCTAGGGGTGTTAGGATAGAGTTTAGGTCTTCAACAAGTTTCTATGGACCTTGAGTAAGTTTCCATTTACAAAATTCTTGTCACTTATTGCACATGCTTAATGAATGCTTATTTGAATGCTTATTACTGTTTCATTGTGCTTATTATGCTTTGTTTAAGTATTGTGTTTATCTGTTTGAGCTTTTAATTATTAGATCTTAGATTTCAAGTGTGTGCTAAAATTAGTCATAAATTTCTTCATAACTTGCATAATCAGTTTAAGTAATGTTTAGGCTTAATTGATGGTTTAAATTTGCTAATTAGATTATTATTAAGCTGTCTATTATCTGGTATTTTAGGTTTAAGCTTTAAATCTTTATCTCATAAGTTGAAAATGAAATTAACCTTTCTAAAGGGGTGTTTGGCACAAGGCAGCACTAACATTAGTTAGTGCTGTCAAGTGTTCTTCAGTTCTTTAGGCTGAAATTTAATCTCATTTTAAGGTTTATAAGTAAGGATTTAAGGTGTTTGTAGGTTTAAATCAGTTTTCAATCATGTTAGTGAGTAGTAGTTAGAAACTGTTAGTATAAGTATAGTTGTATAAGCATTTTTAGCTCAGGCTTGTTCTAGTTAAATGAGTCACTCTTTTTGCTTTTATTTTGGTCTTTAAAAGATGTTCAAATTATGTCCAAGGTTCTGCACTTGTAGGTTTTGAGTTTGTATTTTGGTCATTTGCATCAGCTGCATAAAAAGCCAAAAGGCCATTTTCAAGTTCATAATTCAGTAGGTAGAAGTAGTTGGTAGCTTTTGCAAATTAGTATACTAGTAGTTTGTAGGGTAGTGTTAATCTGTTTGAACTTATTTCAGCTTATAGAGCTTAATTGGTTATCTGTTTTTAGGTCTAAAATTAGCATTTTGTCTTTTCAATAAAAAATAAAACTCAGCTCCTACTGAGCCAATAAGCCTTTTTCAATTAACTTTTTCATAGATCATTTGAATTTCAAAATGCTTTTCAAAAGCTGTTTTAAGTATATTTGAGGTCAATCTTTAAGGTGGTATAAGCTAGATAGCCATAAGGATCCTTTTGTTTGCTGAATATTAAGCTCAAAGTTGCCCTTTGAGGCTGTTTGGTAGCAGTTTTAGTAATAAGTGCTTATTAGTGCTTTTCTGCTTTTAGCTTGTTCCTTGTGCTTATTTCTTACTCAAATCTGCTTATTAGGGTAGGATTTAGCTGCTTGTAGCTTAGTTAATTTTGTTTTCAGCTTATTGAAGTTTTCTAGATAGTTTGTTTAAGTGAAATAGCTAAAATGTCCTTTAAGTAGAATCTGTCAAAAAGATAAGGAGTTTTCTAGCTTAATTTAGATTTTCAAAAAAGTTGTTTTCACAAAAAGTTGTTATTATTAGCTGATTTCCAAGTTTGCTTTTAAAACTTTTGAAAAATAAAAAAAATAGCAAAAAGCTAGGCCATGGATTCGAACCCATGACCTAGCCTTTAACACACACACGTCCCAACCTTCACACACTCAAACCACCAGCACCAGTAGGGCTATCTGTCAAGATAGCCCAACACTGGCCTTTTATATACATTTTAATTTTCTAATTTCCTTAATAAGCCGTAGCTTATTTCTGGCTTTTAAGGGCTTATTTGGCAAGCTTATTTTTAGGTGATAATTTTGTTAAATCAGTCTTTCATTTTTATACATTTTGTGATTTTTCTAGATTTTTAGAGTAAAATTTACTATTTTTAAATCACTTTTCTTTATTAAAAATTTTAAAAAATCAGAAAAAATAGAAAAATAATCAAAAAAATAAAAATCTTTTTTCTAAAATTTTTTTTATCATGTTTTAGGCTTAGGTTTAATGTCGGGTCTAATCTTATCGAATCTTTGCTTAATCGAGATACTTTGATTGATTCTTCTCCTAAGTTTGATTATCTTCTCGAACTCGCTCATATCGATCCAATTCCACCGGGAATTGAGGAAGCCGACTTTGATCTAGAGGAAGAAATCCGTCTTGTTGAGAATTTGTCGTATGATAATTCATCTCCACGACCGCCGGAAGAACGTAATTCTGAAAATGTTGATACGATTATCGAGTCTCCCTCTCCATCTCCTATCCCCGTTGAGGATAGTGACTCTCATATGGAGGAGATCGATTTATTTCTTGCTTCCGATGACTCGATGCCTCCGGGCATTGAGAATGACGACTATGACTCGGAAGGGGATATCCGTTTTCTTGAAGAATTGCTTAGCAATGATCCCCTTCCCCTTCCTGAAATTGAGTCATCTAACCTTGATCATTTTAATGATCCGTCATCTCCTCGTCCTCCTCCGGAACCACCGGATGTTGAGATTTGCTTTGACGTTGAGCCCGATACGACCGTGAAGAATGATTTTTGATGAGCTAAACAAAGATGAATGTGTTTGACCAGGGGGTGAGATGTGTTTTTGCAAATGTTGAAGATGACGATTACTTTCCCTTCACATTTATCATTCGAATTTTTCTACCGTATCTCACCTACCCTGAGGTTTCTCCTTTACTTCTCTCCACCGGGAGTGAAGACACCATTTTTGACCCCGGCATCTCCACTTAGAGCCGGTGGCATCTCATCGGGATGGAACTTTCATGTGCTTTAATGTTTATCCAAACATTAATGAAAGCCCGATTGAGATTTTCTCTTCCATTTGCTTTCCCCATGGACAACTTAATGCGGGGATCGAGTCAAGCTATGTGACTCGGTTACCAAAAACAAAGCGCTTCGTGGGAGGCACCCCATGCTTATCCATCTTTCTTCTTTCTTATTTCTAATGTGATGTGAGGAGGCTTGTACTCTTCTGATTCTTGTTGTTTGTGCTTGTGATTATTTGTAGGATTGAACCAAAATTTTTGGAGACTCTCGTGTTTGGTGTTTTGTCCCGGTCCACTCGAGCTTCCTAGCCTTTGCTTGCCATTAGTTTATGGAAATCCAATATCTTAGAGAATTTATCAAACATAACATCTATATTTTAGAAATACTATAAACGGCCTTAGTTTTTTGTAATACTTTCTCCATGCTCGGATTATGCATTCGACTTTTTGAGTTCTAGTATGGGGTTATAAGCCTTAGACTAGGAAACATTGAGGACAATGTTTAGTTTTAGTTATGGGGTAGTATTCTTCGATATGTATCTACTACTTTTGCCTGTTGTTCTCAGGACCCCGTTTTCTCGCAAAAATTTTAAATTTTTTAAGTTAATATCTAGTTTTTTGTTTATATATCTATATATATATATATATATATATATATATATATATATATAGTGTTTTGACACGATTGTAGCTTTCGTTGGTGAGACGAAAAGTAAATTGTGACCCGACGGTTTTATATCTTAGCTTTCTCCTTAACATATATAGATGGATTTTGCTTATTCTTTTATTCAAGGAGCTATAAACGCTTGTATAGCTTAAAAAAGTAAAGCACTTTGCAAGTTCCCTAATTGATTCTTTAATTATGCAAAGATCAATTATTAGCTAAGTATCTCGATGTTTCATTTATTAGAATTTTAAATTGTGTTTAAAACAAGAGTTGATAGTGTAGAGTATAAGTTTTGCTGCTAAACATCGGTATAGTTGGATTTCGTTGAGGCTCATAAAGGTTCATTGTTGCTTTGTGATCCCATCAGCTTAATAAAGTTTATATAATTGTTGTATAAATTAAATTTTCTTTGTTTTTGCGAATCTAGTTAAATCCACTTTGTAGAGATCACTTCTCGGTGAAAGTAAGGTAACACTCGAGGTTTTATCAGTGGGTGGGGAAATAGACTCCTGGACCATGGTCGGTCGCTATCCGATGAGGCAGTTGATAAAATGACCCACAGGACTTGAAATTCGGCTATATAAAAATAAATTATGTAATAAACGTAGCGAAATAAGTCTTCATGGATTCATGGCGGCTCGCATACGATGTGACAGTTTGTTTAGGGTGGAGGTAATAATAATAATAATAAACTGTGGGCTGATAAAAGTTTACTGACTTTGCGGTCACACCGATGTGGAGTCTTCTAAATAAGGCACATAGTAATAATTCGAGACTGATAAAAGTTTGCTGCATCTTGCCGGCTCACAACCGATGTTGCAGCCTTCTAAAAGGTCGAGGAAATTACCGAGGTCGAAATATGTTTGATGCATCTTGCTGGCTCACAACCGATGTTGCAGCCTTCTAAAGGACCGAGGTTTAATAATGTTGCTATAATAATAATAATAAGAAAAATAAAGCCAAATTTTGACTCCGGGGTTATCTAAATAAAGCCTCCGTCTCTGGACTCGTAGTTGAGTTGTTCGGATGAAAATAAAAGGATAACCCCAAAATAGTCGTGATTAAGAACCATTAATTGTGGACTTTATTTTCACCACATCGTCTCTTTAGGAAAGGATTTCAAACTATTAATGGTCTAAACCGGGTTTACTTTATTAATAAGGACATAATTTATTTGTCACAAATAATAATAATAAAATCCTTAGAGGAAATTAGGAATAAGGGAGGAAAAGTAAGTACACAATTAGCTTTTATGAGTAGTGTTAGCATCATAACTTGTATTTTACAATGATCTTGTTTTTAAGCTTGGCTTGGAGAGGTGAAAGTCGGGGATGATGAATTTATCCATTTGGACACTAAATTGTGCTTTTTGTTCCGTGATCTTAAAAGTTATCAATGAATAATGAAAGCAATACATTATGTCACACATGAATAAGTTGTAAGTTAAAAATTAAGAAAATCTGATAAAAATGAAAAGTTTTGAAATAATGAATAAAGGGGTGTTATTAAACTTGTGATTTCTTACTCTCTGCCAAAAGACTTTGCTACTTTTCAAAGGATTAGTTTGGGGAGGTTTTGAGGTATTTGGTTTTAGAGCATATAATATTGCGTGAGGACACGACAATCACTTAGTTTGGGGAATTTTGATATGTGAGAAATCACATATCCTTTTTATACCAAAAATGGCCCTAAAATGAACAAATTGTGCAAATTATGCTTGTATATTGCTTGTTTTGTCATTTGTGATGTGTAGGTACGGATATTGCAAATATCACAAGAAAACGGTCAAAACCGGACAAACACGAACACGGGAACGGATAGAGTGCACAAGAGCCAGAAGTTTCTAGCAAAGGTCAACAAAAAGTCAACAATGGTCAACCTTTGGTCAACCCACAAAATACCAAAACCCTTGAAATACCAAAAGGCCCCTTAATGTTAAATCAAAAAAGTCCCAAAATAATTTACACCGTTAGTCCTTTGTTACTCCTTAAAACTAATAATGACTAACGGTCGTTATCTTTTAACCATAAACCCATTTACCCTTAACCCTTTTAACCGAGCCCAAATAAACTAAACACCAGCCCAAAACCCTTATAAGCCCAGGTCAACCCCCCATTTTAACCTCGGTCAAACTCAATCAAACAAAATAAAAAAAAGAGGCGCGAAATGAAGTTATTATTGTTCACGCATCTTCCCCAAAGTTACCAAACCCTCTGACACCTCAATTACCCAACTTTATGTATAATTCACCTCTTCTAGAAGCTATTACGTCATCCCTGATGTTAAAGAGAATGACATGCTAGCGATCCGAGTGATAACACACAACAATCCAACGGCTGTGATCAAGTTCTATGAAGAAATTGAAGATTGGATGGTGGGGATTCATTCCTTGGGCTCTACTCAAGATTTCACACACAAAAGAAGCACAAAGGCCACCTCAGCTCTCTTCATTTTCTACTATAAATAGAGATAGAAAGTTAGATAGAAACTTGATTGAGGATGTTTACACCATATATATATATATATATATATATATATATATATATATTAATTATATAATAAAATATAAAATATATATATAAGTCTAAAAATCAACAAGAGCAATGATACCGAGAAGTAGTATAGAATGTTCCCGGGGTCGTTTTATCCCAACGGGTGGAATGGAAAATCGATACAATCGAAGATTTGAAGTTTGATGGATGGAATATGATTTTGGGAGATTGAAAAAGTCAAATTAAACAAATAACAAACTAAAACCGTTTAATGAAATAACTAGGAATTACTATTAAACTGAAAAACGGAGCACGATTCCCGAACAATAGGGGGAAAAACCTAAATTCTTTAAAAATTACCACTACGGAGACTTTTTCACTTCTAAATCTACTCTAAGGGACAAATGAACCGAAGAGATGAAAAGACTCAGACGAAAACAGAGTTCGTTTGACCCAAAACGAGTCAAGACAATCCGCCACCCGGACGACCTTTATAAAAATACAAAAAGTTTAAAAATTGACCCTACGAGATTTTTTATATTTTTCCTACAAACAAGATGGACAAAAGAAAATTTTTCTAAAAAAGCAAAATATTTTTTTGATAATTTTTGTATTTTTTATGCTTAAATACTTTTAACGAAATTAAATTATAAAAAATTATTAAAACTATTTTCTAAAAATTTGAAAAATTTTCTAAAATACTTGACACCTTGACAGTCCTACGAAAATAGGAAAAACACAAGATTTGCTTAAAATAGCCCGTAAAATAAGCTGTAGCTGCTATAGGCTTTATAAAAGCCCAAAACATACGTAATAACAAAGCCCCTTGAGTCTTTATCGAAAAAGACACCAAGGGCGCATTGGTAAGAGTGGTGTTCATAAGGAGGTTTGTATCGAGACGTCCGGGTTCGAGTCCTCTGCTCACAGGCCTCTTGTCTTTCCCCTTTTGTTATTTTCAGTAAATCTAGGGGTAGAAAATGTAAGAAACGAAACTAAAGGGTAGGCGGGCAAACTATTAACAATTTACACTACAATGTAAACGGGCAACCCTGAACTATGAGAAAAGTACCAAACGGACCCTACGCTATGGCTTATTTTTGCTTATTGAAAAAGTGAGAATTAGCAAAAACTTAAAACATGAAAGTTGTTAAAGAGCTTATTCTTAACAACTTTAATGAAAGCAACTTGAACTTTTATCAACAGAATAAGCTAAAAAATTAGCTTTTTTGAACTGGTTACAGAAACTAAGGGCTTAAGAGCTTTTCTAGTTTTTGGCTTATATTTTGCTTATTACTTGATGAAACTGAAAACTAAAAGAAACTACTTTATGCTTATGATGTATACTAGAGGTATTTGAAAAGAAATAAGCTAATGTTAAACTAAAATAACAAGAAAATTGATATTAAAAAGTGCTAGTTTTTGCTTATTTCTGAGAATGCTTTTTTCAAATAAGCTAAACTGCTTATTTTTAAACTTCTAATGCTGAAATTCTAACAATAAGCTACCCTACTTACCTTTAATCAACCTAGATAAAAGGTTTTTACAAATTCAAACTAGAAATTAAAATTTCAAAATGAATTAATGCTAAAAATCAAACTGCTGCTATGTTTTGCTGCTGATATGTTTGGCAAAGAAGATAAAATGCAAGCTATACTTCTATTTTAAACTCATAAACCAGTTAACAACATGTACCTAAACCTACATTCACTTAATGTGAGCTCTATACTGCTTATGGCTAACTAGCTTCTGAAATTCCTTTCACCTTTAAAATTGCCCTGGTGCAAATACAAGTTTTTACACTCAAAATTGTGGAATTCTAAAAGCTAACTTCTAAAAATTGTTTAAAACTTTGTTATATGTCCTAGCTCAGCTAAATGAAAATTTTTGACAGAGTGTAGTTGACTTTAAGAGTCAACTACAGCTTATACCAAACACTCTTTTATAGTGAACTGTCAAAGCTAAGTTGAATTCAAAATCTATATAAAAGCTAAAACAACTTAAACTTTTTATCTACTTCTATTTAGATTGACCTACTTAAGCTATTTTAACAATAAAAGTAACAGCTTATTAATGAGATTAAGCTAGTTTCTCTACTAGCTTAACCTACTGCTATCAATTGACAGAATTGAAAAAGGTAAAAACTAACTTGATTTTACACTAAGGAAACTTAAATCTATTAAATCTATAAGCTAATTACACTAAATGAACAGGTTTGAATCATTAGGATTTAAAAGAAATAAGCAGTTTGAAATAAGCTATAAATTTGCTAAATTGAAATGTAGAAAGTAAACCTGAGTTTGTAGCCTCAGCACTAAAGTCACTCTATCTGAGTGAGTGACTTTAAAAAGCTTGATCCTATTGGCTCCCTAGCCTCTAAACCTTAATAAACTGAAATTAGCTTATTTGCCTTGTTGCTCCCAAAATGAACACAAATCACCTCAAGTTATCATGCTTTTGATTCAAATTGATTAAAGTGAGTAAATGAAATGCTTAAAAACACAATTTGACTGAAATTGAGCTTGTGAACAATAATAAGCTCAATTGAGCTTATTGAGAGCTTATTGAGTGAAATTTGCTTAAAATGGAAATCAAAGAACAAAAAATACTTGAAAACTGAATTGTTATTGCTAAAATGATGAAGTACAAGAGGAAAGGAAGAGAGTACAAGTGCTTAAATCGTATTGCTAAAAGTTTGAAAGAAATTGCTTAATATTGACGAAATTACAAAATAAAAATTGAAAACAAAAAACAACTCTCTGTCTCTTCATCTTTTTTCCCTTTTTATAAGCTGAGCAGCTTCTTTGTTGTGTTTGTTGTGTTAGTTTGGTGAGAGCAAACCAAAATCAAATCTTGACCCTTAATTTGTGCTCGTTTCTTGTGAGATTGCCAGCTTGGCAATCTTTATTGGGTGTGGTGGTAGTGGAGGAGGGGGGAGGTGAGTATCCATGGGGGTGGAGAAGAAACGCAGGGTAAAAACGGGTTTGTAAACCCGTGAGTTGGGGTTTGTCTCTTGTTTTTCTTTTTCTTGTTTCTTTGGTTCTCCACCTTTCCCCCCTCCCCCTTTTTTTCCCCTTCCTCTTTTTTTTTGGGGGTTTTCCCCCCCCTTTTTTCCTCCACCCCTGGGTTTTTGGGTTACAAAAAATGGCGGGAAAAGGTGTTGGGGGTGACAGGGTATAGGTTTATGGAGTTGGCAAGGTTGGTCCTCCAAAGTGACTTGAGCTTTTGCAACCATGGTCCTGGTGTGGTTATAATTTTGGGGACTTGGCAAAACAAGTCCCCAAGGGTTATCACACTACTTACACCACACGTCCTTGGTGGTACAAGTCTTTGGACTTGACAGTTTTTCCCCTTGTAGTATATCTTTCCCCTATTGACAGCTTGGCCCTTGTCTTTATTTTTCTCATTTCTTCTTATAAATACTAGTTTAGGGTTTGGCAATTTTAACCCTCAAACTTATATTTCTTCACATGTTGACTTTTGGATTTGTCGGGGTTGACTTTGACTTTGACCAGTTGACTTTTCTGTTGACTTTTTGACTTGATTGACTTTTCGGCTTCGATTTGGCTTTGTCTTTCACAGTCTTTTCCATTCCGAGTCCGGTTTTGTCGTTTTGGCTTTGTTTTTCGTCCTTTTCTTAGTTATCCGTTCCTGCACAATACAATTAGCAAAACAAGCGTATATTTGGCGTTTTAAGTCCGTTTTTGGTTATTTTAGCTCGTTTTTAAAGGTACAAGGTATGTGTAATTAAGCACATACCAAAATCCCCCATACTAAGGTATTGCCGTGTCCTCACGCAATGTTATGAAGTAAACATTTACGAAAACTAAGAATCTCAATCCCCCTCGACTAATAACTTTGAAAAGTAGCAAAGTGTTCGTCAAAGGGAAAGTAAGAATCAAAAGCTTCGACAAGTCCGTTTTCACCATTTTTTATCATACACTAACTATCCCCCCCCCCCCCCCCCCCCCCCCCCCCCCCCCCCCCACCTCCCCCCCCCCCCCCCCCCCCCCCCTAATTTTTTTTGGATTTTTCTTTTCTTTTCTCGACTACCTGTTTGACTTCCTTTATTTTATTAAACACTGGGATCATCGAATGAGAAACTGGCCCATAAGAGGTAATCTATGGATGTCCTGTTGGATAAATTCATCGTCTGATTTTTTCACTAGTTCTCAAACCAAGCAATTAAACAAGATCATTTTCAATATAAGTCCAATGTAAGAAGTACTCTACTTATGACTTGTGAAATTTTATAACTCCAACCTGAATATGTGATTTAAATGTTGTGTACTCATTTCAACTCAACATAGATCCAACTTATTTCCTTAGTCGTGATTCAAGATGAATCATTGACTCAAAGCAACAACTTATTAGGAACCTTGTATCTTGATTTTAAAGTAGAGATTTTACTGTAGAACTTTTTGCAACATTTTATCATTATAATATAAGTTTTAAAGCTTAGGGAATTCAGTTGCTTAGTTTGAACACCTACCTAGGCCTCGCTCCCTAGTAGGATATCACAACCAACGACCGGTGTTCTTAGTTTGAAAACCCACCCCGTTGCTAGCGTAGAGGGAAATCACATCAAACACCTTCTTTCCTAATATGGTAGGATAAGTGTTTTAGTTTGAACCCTCTCCATAGACTCTGCTCTGGTGAGATATCACAACACACCAAATCCTTAGGAGCAAAGTGTCTTTAGTTTTGAACCCCCACCTCGTGTTAGCTGGAGAGGGTATCACGACAATCTTTTACTTGCTCATTACTAAATGTATGCCTCATGATAATTTCAATATTCATGCATTTTTGCATTCATATTTCATTCATGCTTCTTTGGCATTTTAACTTTCGGTATTATTAAAGAACAGAAAAATCTCGCTTTAAGAATCAGGGTTACAAAATTTAAAGCTTTTTCATATAAACACATTGATTGACTTAGTTGATACTGATTTGAGTAACAGTATGATTAGGTGGATTAGAAGCTAATGGAGGAAAAGCCACTAGTTACTCATATAAGTTTTGCTCAAGCACATAAACTTATTATTAACTCTATCACTTCTTGTTCTTACCTTTTAAAATTCGAGCAATCGAATTCGTCGAAAGTTAGCCTGCAAGCGGTAAGTTGAGGAATAGCATGGCTCAACACGCCCGATCGAGTCAAAAATTATTCTCATTCTACCCATTAGGAAAGTCAAAACTGTGACAAAACACTTATTTTATTTTTGAAAAATTTTAAATTTTTTCATTTTTTTTGGTATTTTTGCAAAAATTTGGTGGTAAAAACGGGATTGCGTGATAACAACGACTGCAGGCAAAAATCAAATCGAAGATCCCCCCCATACTAGAACTAAACATCGTCCTCGATGTTTCAAGGGGTTCCTACGCAAATCTAAGGCCGTTTATGAAGTGTGCCAAAAGATAAAACGTTAGTCGATTAGATTTGGATACTGGATTCCCAAAATGAAGCTGAGGATGTGAAACTCTTGTGGAATACTGCAAGCACGAGAGTCTTCACAATCCGGGAAATCCTGGACATACAACACAAAGCACACAAAACATGGACAAAAAATGGAAAATGAAAACCTTCTCACACAAAAACACTTATTTATTACTACTACTGATAAGCATGGGGTGCCTCCCACGAAAGCGCTTGTTTTTGGTTAACCGAGTCACAAGCTCGACTCGACCCCGAATTCATTGGTCCATGGGGGAGCAAGTGGAAGATAAAATCATCATCGGACTTTCATTCAAGCGGTTTGGATAAACAATTGATTATGAAAGTTCCCTCGATAAGATACATCTGGATGAATGAATGATCAATGAATGCCTGGGGTCATAAATGGTATTCTTCATTCCTAGGTGAGAGAAGATATGGAGGAACAACGGGTGACGTGAGAAAGCAAGGAAAGATCCATTCAACATAAGCGAAGAGAAGATTGGTCATCCTCTAATGGTACATTCACATTAGTTGTAGACACATTCTTACGAATCCCGAGGTCAATAGAAGTCAAATCTCCCGGATCGGGCTCAATTTTAAATTTGAAACATTCAAGTTCCGGGAGAGACATGATATGAGTGAGTTCATCGGCGAACTCCTCATGATTAAAGTCACTCCTATCGGCAGGAGGAAACTGATCATTCGAAAGATCAAAGATAAACGAATCATATTGAGAAAAATCAACATGAGTAGTGGTATTGCCACTACTCCTCTCTTTAAAATACGTTATCATCTTAGAAAGCTTTATAATCAGGAAGAGAATTCAGAATAAGTAGTGGGACTGCACTACTTATTCTCCTTTTTATTCTAGACTTTAAGCAGAAGTTTCAGATTCGGGAATAGAATTATCAAAGGTGTTAGTCTCCTCCAAGAAAAGATTAGGAATTTGGAAGGTAGACTTGGTCACAACATCGGAAGATGGAGTAGGATTATCTCTTAATGAATCGATCTTAGCAATAAGAAGATTGACATTCAACAATTTTTCACGAAGGATATCGTCTTTGATTGTTAAAAGAATATCATCATCAATCCTTCCAACTTCCGGGTCAACAATCTCCACCACCTCTAAGCTGACGATCTCAACATCGGGAGGTGATGCATCGACATAATCGATATCCTCACCGTAGGGATAATCGTCATCACTTGAAGAATTATCATCGTTGGAATTGACAACAATCTCAGAATGTTCATTGAGAGTATTAAGAGAGGTGGTATTTTCAAAAAGAGGCACATCACACATTTTGTCGGGAATACCCTCGGACTCACTTGGGATTGGGACAAGGTCCTCAACACTAGACTTTATGAATTCGTCCGATTCCGTTTCCGGAATAGTGTCAAGATGCTCGTCCCCCATACTTAGAGAGTTATCGGGTTCCTCGATTGGTGAAACGGGTGTGATTGCAATGGTATTGTCTTCGTCATCATCGTAGCAAATGGGAATCTTCCAAGATCGATCTTTAGCCGCTTGTTCTTCCGCGATTCGCTTTTCTTCTTCCTTCTTTTGTATGGCTTGACCAACCAAATCACGTAAGGTTGTCATTTGTTCCATAAGCTTATTTTGAGAATTTAGAAGGTCATTTTGGGAATTGAAGATTGGATGATTGACGGTATATTGCGGGGGTTGAACTTGGTCAAAACCAAAAGAATTTGAATCATAGCAAGAATTTTGCTCATGATAATAGTCTTCATTGTGGTTGACATTTGTAGGAATCATGAGGACCCCGCACATTTCAAAACAATGTTATTGTTGTGGAACATTGGTGAATGGTTTGTGGAAAATAATCAAAGTTTTGATTGAAACACAGGTCCTGATTGTAGACAAACGGGACTTGAGGTGGACAATCGTAACCGTAATGAGAATCGTTCCCACATAACTCACGAGAGTATGGTACGTATTGTGGTTGTGGAGGATGGTTTGCAACACTTGGAGAATCGTTAGAAGAGTACGGAATTGAAACATGATATGTGTTCCATTTCAACTTTCATTAAAAACATAAACTCCATGTATTCATTGCAACCACATTGTTGGCATGTTCAAAAACATTGCATGTCTGTTGCAAACTTTGCAAGTTTTGAGGGGCTCATCAATGGTTTGAGTGTTGCTTGTTCCGATTAGAGATAATCGAATTCTCGGAGGACAATTTATAACCCGTAATGAGCACTTTCCACAAGACTTACACGTGCATTGTCGACAAAAGATTTCCATCTAACGAATTCACCGCTCCGTGACAACAATGGTCAATGTGTAGAGGACTTGGTGAGGAATTTTCACCGGGGTCCTGATTAACAACGATTGGCTCTCGAGGAGCATTAACAACGTTGGTATTGTCATCGGATGACTTGGAAGTGTCTTGGAAGTCTTGAAGGACTTCCTCGAATGTCTTTTGTATTAGAGCACATCCTTGACAATGAAAACCATGAATTGGGTCCCCACAATTGAGACAAAAATTTTCAATTTTAAAGGATCGTTGAGACGAGTCGGGTATTGGAACAAGAATCTTGTCTCCAAGACTCCCTTTCGAACAACCACAGTTTGAAGTGTACAAATTTCACAAGAACGGAGCATTCTTTAATCGCGTAAATTGGATTCAAACGATAATCGAATGACGTCATAAGAATTAAACATGAAGATGGATAAGAAAAGAATTAATTGATACGAAAAATTTTTTTTTGGTTTTTCAAAGATTTATTCACAATTGATTTTAACGGACAATGAGATAAGACAACTTAAACCAAATAATCTACTTACTTCACGGTAGCTCTCAAAAAGATAAACGCACAGGTGAGCGGAGGAGTAGGAATAGCGCGAAGCTTATTTCTCCTTTCGGGTCGTAGTTCCTAGGAACAACCCTCCTTATACCCACTTTATAGTTTGTTTAACTTTTCAAGGTGAGCCGTACGTCGTAAGAGACACAAAAGGCAAGTTTTTAAATCTTTTGTTCGAGTTGGGAACCAACAAGTTCACCGGAACTTATTATGATAATACCTCAGTTGAGAATATTATATTTTGGTATTTTACCAATTTGTGAATTTTATTTCTTTTTTTTTATGGACAATGTTTTTATATTTTTGGTTTTTTCTTTGGTTTTTATCTGATAATTATACTAAAAGAAATGAAAAATATTTTTGTACTTTTTTATATTTTTATAATAAAAGAAAATATTCACAGTTTCAAACACAATTGACATAAGCATCCAAATCTTCAGTCTGGAAAGCTGAATTCTGAGGGATTGTTCGCTAAGCAACTGGAGCTTCTGATATTCCAGGGTCTGCTAACAATTCAAGTTGCTCTTCATCCAATATCTGACCCGCTTCCTGAGCTTCGGCTAACATCAATTTCTCCTTAAACCATGCAACATTCCTTGGCCTTTTTGGCTGAGTACACTGTCTCGCCATATGCCCTTCTCCTTGACAATTATAACACTTCACAACTCTTGGTTGACCAGCTGCATAATTTCCCATTGAAGTTGTAGCAATTCCTCTTTTTCTAGTGCCAACATAACTCTGAGATTGTCTTCCTTGAACTTGTTAAACTGTGACTCTGCCATCTTGAATGGTTGCCTGATTCCTGGGATAGGAAGACGTTCTGAGTTGATTGTTTGAAGGTGGAAACCTTGATGCCACAGCAGATTGGAATGCCATTGCTTTGTTAATGCATTCAATCGGATCTTCTCCTTGCTGAAATGTAGGAACAACGAGACCAGAGTCCAATTGAGGAAATTCAGCTTGAGATTGTTGTGTCACTAATGGAGATATGAATGGTTATGGAGAAACTAATTGTTGTTGTGGATTGACTGGAGTGTGATGGTGTTGATGATGAATGGGTGCTGCATAAACTGGTGTGAATTGTTGATGAGGTGGATACATTAAAGAACCTGAATGTTGTGGAGACTAAGAGGGATTGTATAGAGTTAAAGAGTTGGCTACCAATGTAAGAGGATCCGGATATCTTTCACGCATGATACGTACTTTATTAGCATGTCGTTCATGTTGACTGAGGTATGCATACAACTGATCATATATGTGGTATACAAACTCATTTGGCTAACTTCACATCAGTGACAAACTTGCTCCATTCCGGTGGAAGAGCATTCAGAAATTTGGTATTGACTTGAACTTGTTGCATTGTCATACCAATAATATGCATGTTATTGATCAGCTGAGAGAATCTCCAGTAGTACTCATATAATGTTTCACCCCGAACATAAGCAAACTTATCAAACAAGTTGTACAATCTGCATTCACGTTCTTGGGTATGATAAATAGTGTCGTTCATTAGTAGCTTGACTCTATCCCAAATATCCTTAGCAGCCTCTTGATGGTTAACAAGTGCATACACATCGGGTGAAAGACCGTGAAAATGATATTGGTGCTTGAACATCACAGTCATCTTGAAGTTGTGTGTGCCTCAGTAGTTTTGGAGTATTTTTTAGGTCCTAGTCTGTAATTTTCAGCAACAGTTGGTAACCCAATTGACCCCCCCCATTATCGATTGAATCAAGCATCCTCCTACCATCATTCTTCCTTTTGATGAATAGACATACACGACTTGCCTATGAATCATACATTGATTTCTCAAGCATTGGAGGACGGTTCTCAACTACGGCAACAATGATGTGTTCTTCTAAAGTAATCATCTTGTTCTAATTGAAAAGTGAATTGATTAAGAATTGATCGAACAGTGATAAAGGAGGATTGTGTTAAGGATTGTTATTGTCAGTGATTAAGAACGATATTTCACGGGATTCTACAAATCTTCACTAAAATTGAGAAATCTAAGTATTTCACGGGATTTTACAAACTAAGACAAACCGTAAAAAATAAAATATTTTTGTGACAGTGTAATGTTTCGCCTGGATTTTGACAGTTGTAACGTTTTGCCTGGATTATGACAAATTGTAATGTTTCGCTTGGATTATGACGAATTTTAATGTTTTTGCTTATGATGAAATTCGACAGAGTTTGTTTTTTGGCACAAGAACGTATTTCCTTGAACTAACAACCTGTCTAAATCGCCTACCAACAATAAATCGCCTGATACATATTCGCTTGATACATATTCGCTTGACCTAATAAAAATTAAGCGAAGTTTTGTTTCCTAGAAATGACATAAATCGCTTGGAACCAACCTGTTATAAATCGCCTACATACACATTCCGCCTACATATTTCGCCTGCATACACATTTCGCTAGACTCATACCTATTTCGCATGCTTCAAATAAAAACGTATGTTTTCCACAAAAATCACCAAAAATACACCCTTTTAACGTTTTACCTTGATTGTTTCTTGCACAACTAGTTATCTTAGACCTAGATCTTGCTTTAAAACATAAACTTTAACACTTTTAAACACAAAAATCCAGGTTTTGATTTTGTAAGACACAAAACCAAGAGTAACTAAAACCAACAATCTAAACAAGATATAAACGCACACATGCTCACGATATCACCTCATGGCGACTGATACCAATTGTAGATGTATCAAATCACTTAACAAATAAGCAAGAAAGAACATTTAGAAAGAGAAAGTGGATTGTAGCACCTAGAGAGAAAGGAAATAAAAATGTATTATGTGAAAGAACCAAATGAACAACCAACCCTCTCCAAGGTGTGGAGAGGGGTATTTATACTTACTTGGGCGCCGGTCAACATAAGGGTATCTTATGTTGACTCGGTTAGCTTGGTAAGTTTCCAAATATTACGCTACGAGCTATTCTATGACATATTGGAAGTGACCGAGTCTTTTCTCGATTTCTAACATGTGACATAAAAGATCTTGGTGTTGGTAGAAATATTACGATATTTAATCTATACATTTCTTCTACATGTTATGTGATGACAAACATGTAACTTATAACACATAACGTAAAGTGCTTAGTTACTCGTAATCACAAATCATCAATTCATACATCAACATCTTTCGACGTCTTAAGCTTTCTTCAACAACAAATTTAAGTTCGCACCTGACGTATATCCACTAAGGTATGAACAAACAAACTTTAATTTAGTTGAATTATCAAAGAAAATTTTTATTTGTTCCAAACCTTACGATTTTTTATAAATAGGACACATTTTAAAACATATACAAAACATTTTATGTATTTATAAGAAATAGTTTTATTCAAAAATAAAATATTTTGAATTCAAAGTTATTCTAGCCCCAAAACGGCTAGAAAGTTTCCAGAAAAACTTCCCCACAAAAGAGACAAAAGTGAGCGTACTGAAAAATGGGCGCGCCCCCAAATTAATAAATAGATCCGGCCCATATTAAAGGGGAACACACCCTTGTATAATTAAGGGGACAACCCAAATAAAAAATTAATATTTTTTCCTATAAATAGTGGACTGTTTCCACAGATTTTCTCACCTCTTTGCACATAGTTTTCTCAGATCTAAAACCTCATTTCAAACCCTCTTCTTTGATCACTTAACTATTATAAGTATGTTTAAAATGTGATCCAATCATCCATTCAGTTAAGTGCAGAGAAGAACTCTGTTATCAGTCAAGATACGAAGTTAAGTATTTAGTTCATTCCGTGAATGTTATTAACATTCACAATGTATAGATCGAGTCTATGTATTCCAATCTTGTGAGTATAGTTAGATCGTGGTGATCTTTGTATGTAGTGTTAGAGTGGTGTGATCTAAATAGTGTGAGGTTGTGAAGTAGTGAAGTAGTATGGTAAAGAATACTAAGGCGTGAAGAAGTTGTGTAGTTGTGAAGTTGTGAAAGTAGTTATGAAGTGGTGTTGTGAATTCGTGAAAGTAGTGAAGAATATGGAAGATCGTTGATAGAAATGTTCTAGCTAAGATTAGCACTCGACACTACTTAGTGTCGAAATTGATATAAGCGAAAGTATGTGTACGTTTTCTCGCCTAAAGGAGTTTGTTGTTTAGACTATTTTTTGAAGTAACACTCGATTGGGTTAATCGATGGAGTAGAGTATGGGCAAGCATGTGCCTTCGAGACCGAACCACTATAAAAACATGGTCCGTTTGCATTTTCTCTTACTTTTCTCTTTACTTTTATCTCGCATTATTCGCATTATATTTATACTTGTCAATTGAGTTATGTTTTTATTATATAGTTTTAAATTATGTTTATGTCAAGTGAATAAATGTGAATATTGTGGTTGGGTTGTGATTGTTGTAATCGATGTATAATATTTGTATTTAACTCGTAAGAACAACTCACATATTGTGTCACGCTTGATCGTCAATTTGATACGAAACATTTTAAATGGAAACGTATTCACCCCCCTCTACGATTTCCACAATTGGTATTAGAGCCACGTCGCTCTAATTTATTTCAAAACAAATGGTTTTAAAAATTAAGTAGAATCCATGTAATCAAAATTACCCACTAAGGGGAATTAGTCTACGAAAAGTGTTTTGTTGATTAACTTGTATTAGTTTTGATGTTATATACACTAATTATACTAGCTCGAGATAAAAAATGATGCTTAAAATAAGTGTTATATGTTCGGTATCAAATTCAGAAAGTTGTACACCTTTCCGCAAAGTCAGAAAACAATTTTTACAAAAATCGTAATTCTAAGTATCAGGTGGGCGGCCCCTTTAATTCCTGGGCGGCCCCCTGAATTTTAAGGGGACCACCTGTCTGATTCGGCAGTTTTTTTAGATACTTTGAAAAATCATATAAAATCAACCGTAAGTCCGTAGAAGTCGTGCCACCCGCCATTTCGAAGAGAATTGAGTCTACTTTCATATAAAAATACTTCCAAGTATTTATTTCAAACTTAATTTAGTCAGAAAGGCAAAATACTACTTATTGTCCAAAACGTTGAGTCTCGTTTTAACGTAAAACTTGTATTTTATCTTTTCCTTTCGAGTCGGACATTTCTAGTTTGAAAAATGGTGTAATTAACTTTTCAAAAAAAAATATTAAACTTGTTTTTTGAAATGGGGAGGAAAATATTTTATTTTCAAATAAAACCGAGCCATGTATACATTGTTGTATCTAATACACAAAACGACGACAAGTACTTTTATGTGTTCTGCTATGTGATTATGTGCACTTCTTTGTGTCTTAAGTTTGTTAATAGAAATTATTAAATGATCATTGCTATTTGTAATTGAGCTAATTGAATATCTAAGCACATGTGCCATGTACACTATTCGTTTGTAGCTAGTTTTTCGAATTATGTCTAACTAGAACTTATGCTAGATTTCTTACATTAAGATTGCGAAATTGCTCTTGCATTGCATATAGGCATAGATCACTTAATTTACAAATGTTACATAAACATCTTGTAAATCTTTTCAAGTATGGAAATATACTTAGGAATAAGAGTTTAATAACTTGTCAAGTATATTATTAAATATGTTAAAACTAGTCACCTAAATACTTCCAACGATTTAATCTATTTTCAATAATACGTTTAAATATTTTCAACAACTTGTTTTGGATTGACCTTGTGTTGGTAAACAAAAGAAAATTACTGTATTACACAAATAGTACTAAGAAAAGAAAATGCTTGTGCTTGCATGATTCTAACATACACACATAATTATATTTTTTTAAACATATAGCATTTTACAAAAGATGTGTGTTGTATAAAAATAGTTAGAAAACTCATTTATATAAAATATCAATAACCATGCAACAAATAGTTTTTCGCACAAGTAAAATTTACGACAATCTTAAAATAAGAAATTAACTTGACATTATTCATCAATCTAACCTTACAACTAATCTTGGGATTAATGACACACTATTTTAAATATTTTATCTATTTCAATAAATGAGTGGTCAAGAAAGATTTTCGAGAAAATATCAATTCATTAATTCAAATTAAAGATTGATATCTTTTATGAATTCTTAATTGATATCTTTTCGTGTATGTACACGAAATTGATTCTTATTGTGTTTAGCTTCAAACTATATCATATAAACAGATATTATCATGGATCTACATACTCAAACACACAGGAGATTGATATGAAAATAATTACATCCTGTTTCTAGATGAAAAGAAAAATGCTCGGATCATAAATCCACCCATGTGTAGTATAATGTCATTTTGAAGTCACTTGCCAATGGTTTGTTTTCCAAATCTATTATACCAATATATTCAATACTTACAAAAAATACACAATGAAGTAGGTCTATTGACGGACTTGGATGTTTCTTCGAATATTTAACAATTTACATTGCAATGCAATTGATAAATGTGTCATTTCTGAAAAACCAAACACGAGCAAACTAACAATATATGTAAACTTTGCTCATACAACATTAAAGCACAACTCATAGCTAAAATTCACTTTTAACTAAATTCTAAAATTAAAATATATTCTTTTTATTCACCTAGGATAACATGATGTTTGGAAAACATTATGTTTAAATATTCTATTGACTTATCGTATTAAATGATTGATAAAGGATAATATATCCTATGCATCTTATTTTATTCGTAGCATAAATGGTTGTGTTACAAGAAAAAACACTACATTTTGAAAAATATAAGACATACATTAAATCAAGCAATATGTAATCAAAACTAAACAACCTATAGGTCTTGAACAAAAGATTAAAACATCTTGCTTATGCTTATCTTAGAATTCCACACATCTTGATTAGGATTATACGAACCGGAATTAAAGTATGTCACATAACAAGAGACATGATCTGGAGGTCGTGAGAGATTAAAAATGTTTCGCCAAAATATATTATGAGATAAAGGAAAGAGTGTGTATTTCTAGAGAGAGAAACACACACCTTATTACAAGTGAAATGAATCCTCACCCCTCCATGGAAGTATGTAGGGGATATATATAGGTCTTGAATCTCTAAACTATCATAACTAGACATTTTAGGTCCCTGTGAGTCTTACTTATTTATACTAATGTAATTCCGTATTAGCCGACATATTTTAAGGCTAACAATCTTCCCCCAATATGTAGGCATACGGAATTACTTACAATATTCCTATCAAGTACAAATACAACAAAATAAAATGACATCCAAGGCCCTTCCAATGCTGAAGATGACATTTTTGTCTTTTAGTCTTGATACTTGTACTCCAGCTTGGATCTTCTGAGGCTTGACTTGTTCTGGAACCATTGTAGTATGCATGAGTTGGATTAACTTCCCCCAAATCATGCAACATGTCTTTAAAAGCTTTCTTCATAGACTCCTTTTTGGCGAAGTTTCTGAATCAGCTTCCCCCCAAACCAACATCCGTGTCTTGAGCAGATTCTGAAATGTTGATGTAGCTTGAATGATCTTCTAATATTGACATTTAAAGTGCACAGCGGAATTTAGTAGAAGAAACAGTCAACCACACCATCTAATACTGCTTCTATACTGTATCATGACATTTGGTCTTGGTGATTATCCGTTTAGGGGAACATGCAAGAGATCACAACAATTCGGGTACCCAAATTTTCTTTAAGGCTTAGAATTCTCACAATTTAGTGGACTGGGTTGTGCTAGGTATAATGTCAATCCAGTTGGATTTTCCTTACTAAGAGTTCACATTTTTTCTTTTTAAGGAAATAATTTATAAATTTTAGAGTTAAGTACATAGATCGTCCTTGTGGTTGTCCCGAAATTGCATCTTTCGTCCTAAAAGTCCCAAAATTACACTGGTCATCCCTGTAGTTGTCCATTTTGAGTTGACTGGTCCTTTGACCGTAACTCCATCCAAAATTTTGTTAACTTTTCTTAGTGTCAGGGGCATAATCGTCACTTCACATTAATAATACTCTAAGGACCATGTTTGCAACATCAAAAACCCGTTTCTACTCAATTTAACCACCCACCAACATCTTCATCTTCTTCCACCAGTCACCATCACTCACCACCCTCACCACCATCGTAACCCATAATATTGCTCAACATTATAAGTAGAAACAAAAAGCTAACATTCGATTGATTCAAACATAATAACCACACTCATTTACAAATCAAGAAATAGTAACATCTAAACTAGCACTCAAAGAGTTACCTACTTCTTATTTGAAGAAGCTTCATCAAGTACAATCTTTAGTTTCTTGTTCTCGTATTCTTGTAATGATTTCACTGCAAACTCTTCTAGTACAATCAGCCACCTCTTCCTGTTACTCAGCACCGTACATATAAACATCCCAATAAATGTACCCAATGCACCACATCTAATTCTAAGTATCAACGCTACAAGAATCTTCACAATGCAATCACTTTCTTTCCAAACAACAACCTTTACCTCATGCCCTTGTTTCAAAACCGTTAGATCCAACGGCTGCGAATGCATCCAATCTGGCTCTATAGACACTTTAAACCTCCACGAATCCACTTCACACCGATGTGAATAATTCCTATTCAACGAACTCAATCCCACAAAAAAGCACCGGATCCAGGGGTGATTTTTGCCAAAATTATTCACCCTAACCTCCAATCTTTTCGAACCCGCCTCATAATCAATCCAAGTATGCATTTTGACACTACTACTAGTAGCATTAACCACCAAATTAATAGAAGACATATTCCTTACAACCTTAACAGACATGAATCCTCTAACATGCTCCTCAAACTCAACACTTAAAAGACTAAACTTTTTCCTACCTATCACCCTAAATGACCCATTTGAAGCAGGGAACATACTAAAAGTTAAAGTATTCCCATATGAAAGATGAAAAGTAAAGTAAGTGGAAAAATATACCAATTTCTTGAGTGTTCCTCCATAAATGTTGAAGGGCTTTTTGTAAATGACATTGCCAAAAGCAATTTTTGTTGAAGAAGTGAGCTGCAATGAAGAGGTACCATTATTGATGAGCTTTGCATCTCCATAAAGAGTGATTAAAGATAGGTTTTGAGCAAAGTTAAATAAGTCTTCTGCAATCAGGGTTTTGAAGAAGAATGTGAGAAAAAAGGGAAATGAAAGAAAATGTTGGGAAAAGAGAGAATGAATTGGAGGATGTGAGAAATAAATGAGGAGGGGGAGAGAAGTGAAACACTCTCTGACTATCACTTCTTTTCTTAAAGGGTTGACTGTTAGGTTGGTTTATACATGAATTGCATGTATCTCTTGTTTGTGACTGTTGCGTATGAAACCAATGGACCCTTAAGTATGGGCTGTTTAGCTAATGCAATTTCTAGACAAACAAATACTAATAAAACCAAAAATTTCAGTCATAAAATAGGAAGTCACAAGGCACAACCCAACAAAACTAATGCAATTATTTGCATTCAAACTTAAAAATGGACCATACACAATTGATATTTTTAAGGTTGCAATATATGTGTTATGCTGCAAAGTTTAGCATGATTGAGGTGGTGGTGGATGGCGGTGGTGGGTTACGGAGGTGGTGAGGGTGGTGGGTGGTGGTGACTGGTAGAAAAGATGAAGATGTTGTTGGGTGGTTAAATTGAGTAGAAATAGGTTTTTGATGTTGCAAACATGGTCCTTAGAGTATTATTAATGTGAAGTGACGATTATGCCCCTGACACTAAGAAAAGTTAACGAAATTTTGGATGGAGTTACGGTCAAAGGACTGGTCAACTCAAAATGGACAACTACAAGGACGACCAGTGTAATTTTGGGACTTTTAGGACGAAAGATGCAATTTCGAGACAACCACAAGGACGATCTATGTACTTAACTCTAAATTTTAAATTTTTCAAAAAATATCAGCTGAAAGTTTTTTTTATATTGTAGGGCAAACATGGAGTGATATGATTTAATTTTTACTATTTAGCTCCCCTCCACACTTAAGTTGAACATTTCTCTCAATGTGATAACTGATAATAAAGATAAAATAGGAAAAATTAAGGGAAACGGTACTTCCCGGTGCAAAGAGATATAAGGCCGCAAGAGAGTATTCTTGAGCGTACGCCATAGATTCTTCTTCTTTTTTCTTTTCTTTAAACTTCCTGCAAATAAAAAAAATTGTTGCTAGAAATATTACGATATTTAATCTATACATTCTCTTTATGTTTTGGTGATGATAAACATGTAATTTATAACACATAACGTAAAGTGCTTAAGTTACTTGTGATCATAAATCATTAATGCATTCATACGACAACATCTCTCGACGTCTCAAGACCACTTCAACGAAGTTTGCGCCCGACGTTAATCACTTAAGGTATCAATAAATAAATGCTTAATTTATTTTATGATCAAAGGAATTTTTATTCAACCTCACATTTTTTATAAAATATTACAAACATTTTTATAACTTTTACAAAACATTTTCTACATTTAAAAGAAATGTTTTATTCAAAATAAATATTTTGAATTCAAATTTTCTACCTAAAAACAGCAAGAAATGTTCCAGAAAACACTTCCCCTGGAAAAGACAAAAAAGGGAGCATCTCAGTCTAGGCGGTCCCCTTAATTATAGGGGCGGTCCCCTTAATTATAAAGGGGCGGGTACATGAATTAAAGGGGCCGGCCAAACAAAAAAGCTCTCCAGTTTGCCTATAAATACTGGACTGTTCCCCACTAATTTTCTCACCTTTTGCACTCATTCTTTTATCTCTAAAATAAGTTTATACATCACCTACAATCCTTTGATCATTTAATCTCAAGCATTTGTTTCCAAGTGATTCAAGCTTATTCCTCCAAGTGCAAGAGAAGAACTCTCGTCATCATCAAGATACAAAGTTATGTAGTTTAGTTAGTGCATTCGTGACATGTCTTATATTCACAATGTATAGATCGTGTCCATGTATTCCAAACTTGTGTAATAGTTAGATCATGGTGATCATGGTGTGTATAGTTGTTAGATTGTGGTGATAATAGGAAGTATAGTTAGATCGTGGTGATCATAGAAAGAAGAGTTAGATTGTAAATAAGTTGGTGCGGTGAAGTGAGTTGTGCCTGAGTGATTGAAGTGTGTGACATGAAGTTGAAGTTGAGGTAGAAGTAAAGTTGTGCGGTGAAGTAAAGTTGTGTCATGAAGTGAAGTTGTGCGGTTAGAAACATATGTTAAAATGCTCTTCCTAAAGCTAAAAGCTTACATCAACCCTCGTGTGACAAAGGTCTTACGAGTTTCTACATAAGTGATTCGTAGCCTCTTTAACATACACACCTTAAGACTAAGTACTTTCACTTCCGTTAGTCCTTTCCATCTCCTTAGGAATGTCACGATGGTTTATCGTCATGATCACCTCATACATAATGAGGATCAAACATTATCCATCAATCTTAGGATAGAACACTCATCATAATTCGTCGTCATTTCCTTCGAGACAATGTCCAAAAGGAAATATATTCATCGAAAAAGTTTTGTCGGAAGACAACATCGCCGGCATCCTCACCAAAACCACTCAAACATGAACCTTTTTAAGTCTAGGTCTAGAAATGATGAAACAAATCTCATAAACGTGTCATTCTCATTTTAATAGTCTTGTTACTATTAAATACATTTTGATAAATCTTGACAACTTAATCATTTCATTCGAAATGTTTAAGAATTTTTAATTCACGAAATGCAAATTAAAATGTCACTCATTGTTCATGTCTAAGTCGTTTCACTAAAAACTTTGTCACGCCTCTATTATTATATAGATGGTTAATATCTTCCGTCCACATTTCCGCTACCACCTTTAAGACAACCTCGTACCTCGTCGTGTGATTGTTCTATGAACATTCGCAATACTCGAGAAGAGCTACATAACTTCGTGGATGAAGTTCATCGTATGCTAACCGTCATCCGTCATGACATTGTCAAGCTCATCGCTTCCGTCTTTATTTTTCTTCATTTATTCTTTTTATTCCACAATTTATGTCCGGATGAGCACGAATTAGAAAGGAAGGGAAAACACACATCTTCACATATATCCTTTAACCAAACACTCTCAAGAACTCACATAGGTGATTCTTATTCACTAGAAACCACAAGATACACTTCTACCATACACTCAAACCTCATAACTATTATTCACTCTTGTTAGTGATCACTAGTTCTAGTACATCCCCAAATCACCAAAAGTGAAATGAAAAACCGAATCATCCTTACTACTATCAACCTCGATTCATCCACCTGTCACTTTCACAAGAAGATTCACCATGTAACCATTCCCCACAAGTGAATTTCGTAATGAAATGCGTCTCATCCTTATATCTCGACAACATCGCCGGCATCCTCACCAAAACCACTCAAACATGAACCTTTTTAAGTCTAGGTCTAGAAATGATGAAACAAATCTCATAAACGTGTCATTCTCATTTTAATAGTCTTGTTACTATTAAATACATTCCAATAAATCTCGACAACTTAATCATTTCATCCGAAATGTTTAAGCATTTTTAATTAGCGAAATGCAAATTAAAATGTCACTCATTGTTCATGTCTAAGTCGTTTCACTAAAAACTTTATCACGCCTCTATTATTATATAGATGGTTAATATCTTCTATCCACATTTACGCTACAACCTTTAAGACAACCTCGTACCTCATCGTGTGATTGTTCTATGAACATTCACAATACTTAAGAAGAGCTACATAACTTCGCAGATGAAGTTCATCGTATGCTAACCGTCATCCGTCATGACATTGTCAAGCTCATCGCTTCCATCTTTATTTCTCTTCATTTATTCTTTTTATTCCACAATTTATGTTCGGATGAGCACGAATTAAAAGGGAAGGGAAAACACACATGTTCACATATATCCTTTAACCAAATACTCTTAAGAACTCACATATGTGATTCTTATTCACTAGAAATCAACAATGTAAAACCGAGTCATCCTTACCACTACCAATCTCGAGTCATCCACCTAGTCATCTTCACAAGAAGATTCACCATGTAACCATTCCCCACAAGTGAATTTTGCAATGAAATGCTTCTTATCTTTATTTCCCAACACTCATAAGCATGTGTGCCTATGTTGTCAAAAGTTTAAGTAAATTTCATAATGAAATATGTCTCATCCTCATATCTTGACACTCATAAGCATGTGTGCCTATGTTGTCAAAAGTCAAGTGAATTTCTTAATGAAATGCGTCTCACACTCATAAGCATTTGTGCCTATGTTGTCAAAACTTAAGTGAACTTCTTAATGAAATGCGTCTCACACTCATAAGCATTTGTGCCTATGTTGTCAAAACTTAAGTGAACTTCATAATGAAATGCATCTTATCATCCAATCATTTCCACTTTCTAGCAAGTGAAGAACACAAAGAAGATACTTAATCTTCAAGTGTTGTTGAGTCATCACACTGTCGTGTCTTTCATTTTTCTTTCATCATGAAAGAACTACTACCTCATTTTACATTTTTACCTTTGTTCGTAAACATTAACAACCAATAAAACACCCAACAAACTTTAGTCAACACTTTCCCTTTCCATTCACGCTCATCCTTCCTTGTTTATGTTTCCTCCTCAAATCATCCTTATCATCAACATTTAGTTCGACCTAAAGTCTTACGATAATGTTTATCCTTAAAACCCCAAACCTGAAAAGCATACATAATGCTTAACAATGAAACCTTAAGGATTTAGGAATCTCTCAATAGAACCCTTAGTCTATTCAAATCCATATCATCATCTTGGTTAGATGATGATACCATAACGAACATGTCGATCAAAATACGTTCATCCAAATGACATCTTGAAAGATGTAATTCTCATAATAATGGTGTGTCAATCAATAAATGAATTTTGTAGGTATTATACCGAAGGGTGTTGGTCAAGTCTTAAGCATGTGTCGGTCGAACCTTATCATTGGTTCCTAAACATTCTCATGTCTTAAATATACGTCGTGTGTCTAGGTTTTAAATTTTCTTTTAAAATGTCATAGTTTAGAGTGCATATATCTAAGACATGCATGTCTTGTTCCCCGTTAGTTTATTGCTATATATATAGCTATCATCGTTATTATATATATGTTTTTCTCAGATCGCTCGAAAACTATTCTATCAACCTTTTTTCTGTTGATCAGCTTAAATTGCAATAAGTTTGTTAAATGTGATCCAAACATCCATCCATTTCAAGTGCAAGAGTAAGAACTCTGATATCATGCGCAAGATGCGAAGTTATGTAGTTTCAGTTAGGCATTCGTGACATGTCTTACATTCACAATGTATAGATTGAGTCTATGTATTCAAATTGTGTAATTAGTTAGATCATTGTGATCATAGAAAGGTATGTCTAGATATGTTGATATTGGGTAGTTCTTGATGATTTAAAGTTGTGACAGTGTAGGGAAGATGTGATATGTGTATGTGAAGTTGTGAAGTGTAGGGAAGTTGTGAAGTGAAGTTGTGAAGTTGTGAAGTGAAGAAGTTGTGTAGTTGTGAAGTTGTGTTGTAAAGTCGTGAAGAAGTTGTGTATAAATGATAGATTGGTTCTAGCTAAGATTAGAACTCGACATCTAGCTTAGTAGTCGGAAATTTGATTATGCATCGTTGTGTTGTTTTCTCCGCCTAAAGGGAGCTTGTTGACTAGTGAAGATAACTCTCGAGTTTGGTGCTCGGGGAGTGGAGTAGGGCGAAGAGGTGCTTCGTGACCGAACCACAATAAATAATCGTGTCTGGTTTGCATTTCCTTTTACTTATCTCTTTACATTTATACTTGCATTTATCGCTTTATATTTATATTTGCAATTGTGTGTTGTGTTGCTTATATAGCTTTGATTGTGGTTATGTCATGGATTGATGTGAACATTGATGTGAATATGTATTGTTGGTATAGAATTTATATAAACACTCTTCATATTATATTACGCTTGATTGGTGATTTGATACGAAACATTTTAAGATTTTAAAGGTAAATCGTATTCACCAATCCCCCCTCTACGATTTCCACATTCTTCTCTTGCACTTGAGGAATTGAGCTTGGATCACTTGGAAACAAAGCTTTATGATTAAATTATCAAAGGATTTTAATGAGATGTGTGAGATGTTTGTAGAAGAGAAAGATAAGTGCAAAAAAAGTTGTGAGAAAATAGTAGGGAAATGTCAAGTATTTATAGGAACAAAACTGTAAGACACGTCAGTCTTGGGCGGTCCCGCTTAAAATTGGCGGGACGGTCCCACTTAAATTTTAAGGGGGTGCCGTGTTTGTATTTAAGGGGGTCCCCCTAGACTAGGGCTCACTAGTTTCTCTTTTGCTGTTGGGGGAATTTTTTGGATCTTTTCTAGGCCGTTTTTTAGGGTCCGAAAAATTTGAATTTCAAAATGTTTTATTTTGAATAAAATATTTCTTTTAATTGTAGGAAATATTTTGTAATGTTATAAAAAATGTTTATATCATTTTATAAAAGTGTGAGGTTGATTTAAAAATTTCCTTTTATCATTAAATGCATTAGTTTTATTTATTGGCATACCTTGAAGTGAATAAATTCGAAATGAAATTTTATAGATAATTACTTGTTTAACATTAATTTTACATTGAAGTTTTTATATTTTGTGATTATGTCAAAACGTAAAAGATGTGAAAAAAAATTAGTAATGTTCTAGGCTTATATTTTATCAAATCAAGTAATATAAGTACAATTGATTAGACTTTTTGATAAAAGTATTTTATATTAAATAGTGTGCTAATCTTTATAAGTATTTTTTAATTACGACTTGTAACCATATCAATAGTTAAAGGAGTTTAGTTGATAAGACCTTCATTTTTATTGTAAAAACTTGTACAAACTTCTGCGACTTGTACTTTTTTAGATATAAAAATAAAGTTAGAAAATTATTAAGGCCATATTTCTTAAACTGTGTTAACCACAGTTGAAACTAAAGTCCCCAAATTCATTAACTGTTACCTAACCCTAACACAATTCAAAAACGTAATGATCTATTGATGTTCTTCGCATCAAATTGGTTAACTCCCCTTGGAGATATTTGATGATAAAGTAGTTTATGGTCGATGAGCACTTATTGTCCACGATTAAAGATAAGTTACTGCCCTTCAAAAATAGCGAAATTATGTTTAGGAATAATGTGTTTGGTCAGTGGTTAGATATTACAAATAACCCAAATGATAACCACTTGTTAAAATATGTTCTTTAACACCAAGTGTTTGTCTCACAACCAAGTATTGAGTGTCCGCCAATGGTTTTCAACATTGGTGATCACTAACTTTATTTTGGTCGGAATGAGTTTTGTTTAAGTACACGATTTGGATGTGGTAATGTATCTACAACATATAGTGAGAAAATCCCTTTTTGTGACCGGGTGTTTTCACAAAATAAAAAAACATAAGAAAAAGAAGAATGTAAAGGGCAAAGAGCTTTGGGAATTAATTTGTAACGAAAAACTGTGGGCTAAATTGAACGATTATGATGTTGTAAGGGCTTGTTTACTATTTGTGGAGGAGGTTGTATTTATGGGACGTGTTAGGATTGATAAAAGTGACGATCTTATTGAGATAAATGTCTTGTAATAAATAGGATAATAATATTGTGTAATAGGGTAAGTGAAAGGCTTGTGACTAAAATAAAGTCACACGACTAGGCTAAATAGAAAAGCTACAAAATAAGGGTTAAATGGTAAATGTTATAATAGTCAAGGGCTTTTTTGCTCATTATTGTAATTGGGTTATAATACCCCTCCACCACCATCATTTGTGTGGTGGGTCGCTTGGTTATTCTTATCTAATTCTATATATTTACTTAATCCTCCTCCTCTCTCTTTCTCTCTCTACTTTCTCTCTCTAGACTTATCACTATATTGCTTATTGATCCTGAATTCAGACCTAACAAGTGGTATCAGAGCTGCACAGGCGATTTAGTGGTGTTTTGGTGGAGCTTATTCGACAGCTATTCGCTGGCGGCTTTTTTTGTGCTTTATTTCGAGCTAATTTTGGTCTTATTTCGTGCTTATTTGGTCTAGATTTATGCTGTGTTATTCTGTCTATTTTCGTGTGCTTTTACTGATTTTCAGCATATTTTGGTCAAACTGCTTATTTTTGGTCAAACAAGTCAAAACAGCTTATTTTTGCTTATTGAGCTAATTTCTGTTGTGTTTTATACAACTGAAATTGTATACTTACGGTTTTATCGTAAGTGTCGTGGCAAATATAAGTCAAATTCTGCTTTTGGAGCGTAATTTTCCAAATTCAGCAGTGTGCAGTCAAAATTCAGTATAAATGTTGTTTCAAAATTTCAAATTAAGTAGGTCAAGTGTTACAAGTGATCAAAAACTCAGTTAATCTGTTGCTAATGTCATAGACTCAGTTATATTCATATTTTTTTTAGATCTAAGTTTAATCTTGTTGCGTGTTCAACCTTTTTCCAAGTCTTAAAGTTCTATAACACAAGCAGTTTTTGCATCGTAGATCTTTGTTTCTGAATTACAAACTCGGAGTCTTGTAAACAAAAAACTTAAAAGTAGATCTCAGATTTTTCATTGAGTTAAACTATAGATCTGATCAACACTACACGACGTATAAGTTCTTCATTGATCTTTGTCAAAAATCAATCTCAGTTTGATATCGAGAATCAAAATAGGAAACAAAACTTGGTCAATCTCGGATCCAAAGTTAATCTCAGAACATTTAAATTTCGGAACACAAGAATACACAAAACTCTGGAAATAATACGGACATTTTCACCAAACAAACCTCAAATCAACCTCATCATAAGATCTCAGATTATCTCGAGTGTGTTACAACAGTTCCAAGACCTTTAAAGATCCAATAACACAACAAGAAAAATCATCATAGATCTTAAAAACTTTCAAGAAAGACAAATGTTATCCATTTTCAGAAAACCCCCCCCACCCACCCCTCCCCCCTTGATCATCAAAAGGAATCTAGAAGTTTCATTGATCTCAGATTCGGTTTGGCTTGTATCTCTTTTGAGATATAAAAAGATCTATTAAGACCTTTTCACAACAAAACCACAACATCATTGATTTTTTTTAATCATAAACTTCTTTAAATTTTCGAATCACTCAAAGACAAGAACAAACATAAATCTGTTTTGCTTCATCTCAGATTCGATTGAACGACAAACAAGATCGAAAAACAAATAAATCAACGAAACTTAAAACGAATCAAACAAGATCTCTGTTAGGGTTTTTTTTTCGTGTATCTTTTTCAAGTCAAAAGATCTATCAAGACCTCATATCGAAAACCCACCTCATCATAGATCCAAATGTTTTAAAGCCAAGCTTCTTGTTAATATCCAAAAATCAAAAGAAAAACAAGATCAACAAAGTGATCAGATCTTTCTTTTTGTTTCATCTTTGTTTTTATTATAACAAAATCGTAAAACCACAACATAATCAAAACTTACCGTCTTTTGAAGGACTCGTCTTGTGTTTGTCGTTTCAAATTCAACACCAAAAAAAACCAAAGACGATTTGTGTAAGTGTAGGGTTGTTGAGCCATAGTGTGTTCATGGGTTGTGAAGCCTTGGATCTGTCGTGTGAGGTAAATAGTCTTCAGAGAGTGAGTATAGTAGTGTGTGTGTTTTTATCATATAGAAAAAGAGTGGCGTGTGTGTGTTTGAAGGTAGGGTTAGGGTTTGTTTAGGTGACTATGTGTATTTTGAAGAAAAGAGTGGCGTGCGTTTTTGATATAAGGCAATTAGGGTTGTGTCATTTTTATCCAGGGATTTCAAGATATATGGGCCTCTATCAGATTTTATGGACCAAACATGTATAGGTTGGGCTGCGTTTTTTGTCAAATGTTTGTGAGCTAAAATTGTTATATTGAGTTTTGATATATTTTTGGTTCGAGGTGCTAATTGCGAAAAATAATTCGAGCGTGCTTGATATTTTGGATTGCTGTTTTGGATAGAATATCATTTTTTGTGTGACAGGTTTTCATAATTTTTGGTAATTTTCGGTTTTATCGATCTTGTTCAAGATACGTTTTCGGTCTTAAAAAGATTTTAATCAATTAAAATTGTTCAGTTACGGTTTTATCGTATTCCTGACAGTTTGTGGTGATTGGTATTGTTAGGGTCGTCCCCGGTGTGTTAATTTGGTTTGAATGTTTGGTGTTTGTGTTGAAAATTTCTTGGGTTAGTTTTGAGATATCATTTGTGCTTATTTTTGTGACAAATCGAAAAATGGATTCGAAAGATATGTTATGTTCGTTCTCAGGTATAGGGGAGAAAATTGTTGAGTTCGATAAGCTTTAGTAAAACGGACCAAAAGAAATTTACTGATTTGTCAATGAAAATGATAATCTTGAATATGTTTTGCTTTTGAATTGAGAAAAGGGCAACTTACGAGAGAGAATGACAGCTGGTCGAAGAAGAAAAAACGTGTTTTTGTGTCTAAGATAACTTTCTCGAACAAATCTTAGCTCTAACCGACAAAAGATTTTGAGAATGCTGAAGATTGAATTATTCAAAAAAGAATCAATTTGATTCTTTTTCTGAACTTGAAAATAAATCGGGGAAGAAAAAGAATCTTTTTGAAAGCGAAACATGTGTTTATCAAATAAAGATTGTTGTGATGCTGGAAAAGACTTTAGCAAAACAAACAAAAGAAAATTCTGATTTGTTGATGAAAATTGATAATCTTGAGAATGCTTTCGCTGATGAAGTAAAAAGGGTAACAACGGGGAAATTAAATGTCTTCGATAAAGAAAATTGTGATTTTCGATCAAAAGTTACTCATCTCGAAAATGTTGCTAATGACAAAAAGCTTTTGATGATGTCAAGCTTGAGTGTGAACTGAACAAACTATATATGAGGGTATTTTGAAAATCTTGAAAAACGCAAAAGTTGTTCTTGAACGATAATTGGCTCGTATGGTTGATGTTCTAAAGCTTAAAATGGATCTATTTTTGAAATGAAATAAATTCTATTTGAGGGAAACTCAAATGAAAAAATCTGAAGGAAAGTCTGTGCAAACTAAGTTTGATAAACATTCAATTTTGGGAAAACCACCAGCTGATAAATTGTTGATAAACTCTCAAATTTCTAATATATGGTTACTCAAAAGTTGATGTGCAAAAGAGTTTGTCAATACCCGTCATACTCAGTCTTTTTTTTTTTTTTTTTCCCTAAAGATGATAATTAAAGGAAAATTTTTTTAAAAAAGCTTTTATACAATTTGCTTATTTGGAATCTAATTGGCATATCAGATATTCGTTCTTGTCAAAAGAATAAATGATGTTGAGGACTTCATATATTGCTTTAAAAGTGAAGTTTGATTCTCTTAATCGGCAAAAAAATGGAACATCAATGTTTCAAAAGCTTCAAAACCTAAAGAACGTGTTTTGGAAAAGGTTCACACGGGTGAATCTTCAAAACCGTTTTCACAAAGGGTTTCTCAGTTTACAACCTATTCTTTACAAAAAAATAGGAAGTTTTCTAAGAAATCTCAACGTTTTGAAACATTTTCTCCTCAAAAGGGTTTTAAGGCTAGATGCTTCACATGTAAGAATTCAATTTTTGTAACAATCACATCTCGTGTTTTACAACGGTTAAATCATGTGTGGAGGTCAATTAAGAATCTCAAACATTTTGGGAGCTTCTAATTTCGCAAAAGAGTTTTACACCGCGGTTAAAAACAAGTCTGGAGGAACCAAAGCAATGTCATTCGAAAATCTTCAAATATTCCAAATCAGAATGCTGTCTGATGCAAAACAAGCAATGTAGGTTGCTTAAAAACCATCAAACAGAAAGTAAATTTTTCACAACGAAAAAATTTTCAGAATGTTTCATCAAATGACACTAACAAATGGAAATCTTCTGTTCAACATTTTTAAAATCCACATGAATCAACGAGTTTTCAAAAATCAATGGAGTATCATGTGGAATTTTAAAATTCCATGATTCCACGAGAGCTATTTTTTAAATGAGAACACCGGTTTCAAGCCATCGTTGGAAATCAACATCTTTACATCGATTGACACAACTTTCAATTGGTTTTCAGATTATTTGGTAAAACCCATTAAGCACCGTGATTAAATGGGTTCCAAAGGTTGTTGTCTAAAATTCGATGTCATTGGTTTGTAATCATATTTCGATTGCAACGTGCTTTTAATAAAAGGAAAATGTACGGTTTTTCAAGCATTTAGTCTTACAACGAAAGTAGAAATCTTTGTCGGGTTTTGTGCTATTCAAATAAAACATTCAAGTTTGTAGCTCAATGTATATGGTTTGTATTCATATATCAGATTGCCAAACCCGGACTTTAAATAATAAAGGTAAATGTACTTTCGGCTTTTATCCTTAACAACGAAAGAGAATCTTTCGGTCTTGAGTATTTCAAATAAAACTTTCTCAAAGTTTTGTATCTCAAGTCATTGGTTGGATATCAAATGTCAGATTTCCAACCGGTCTCTTATAGATAAGGGAATTGTGTACGTTTTAGTGCGCTTTACCTTCAAAAAAAGAGAAATCTTCTTGTTTTTGAGCAAAAATTATTTCACACTTTTCATAAAGTTTTTCCAAAAATCGTTTTCAAAAGTTTGACTCCAGAAAATGGTTTGTTATTTAAATTTCAGATAAAACCGGTTTTCAATAAAAGAAAAGTGTACCGTTTCAATGCGCTTTATCTTTAAAGAAGAGATAATCTTATTTGTCACAGAGTAATTTTTTATCAACATCTTTTAAAAAAAGTGTGCTCGGGACATACGACTTCTAAGTAAATGTCAGCTTAGGACTCATTCTTCAAATAAAGGAAAGTGTACATTTTTGTACATTTATCCTCACAACGGGATGTTTTCTACTTCTTGGGTACTTGTTGCTATTTCATTTAAGATATTCAAATCTTGGCTAAGCAAAAATGGTATACAAATGAAAATGTTTGAACAAATGAATAATAATAGATTTAAAGAAGTGTGGTCATAAGTATGTTTATATCGCTGAGCGTGCAAATGGTGATGGTTGTGTCGGTTACGACCGTTTCTGAAATTACTAGGAGGAGGAGTGACAATCTACTGAGCCATACGTTTTAGATATTTTATATACTTTGACGAACTATTTTTACAAATTTGTTTAGAAACTTCCAAAGGTTCCAAATCGATAATCCATGCTTTATCCGTCTTGTCTCCAATGTGTTTTCAAATTCTCATACTAGCTATTTTAATCCATTGATATCAAAAATATTCATTTGGTATTGCTATTTTTGAGGGGGAGATTTTGGATTAGAAATGTGATCAAGGGAAGGATAAATGCTTATAATGTGTTGAATATCAAATGATCTAAAAGAATCAATGTGCAATCAACTTTTTCCTTCAATGTGCAATTTAATTGTGGACTATCATGCACATGTGTAGGGGGAGTCAATTTCTCAAAGGTGAACTTTCAAAGTGTTAAATGTTTTGAATTTTATATCAAAACACTTTGATTGATTTTCAATTGGTTTTTGGTTTCGATCTTAAATACCCGTCAAACCAACTACCTCACGTGATCAAAGAAGTTATAAGAGGTAAGGTTTGGGTTTTTATCAATGATCCAACCAGAATCTGTGGGATCTACCCAGGGAACATTCCATAGATTAAATATAAGTCCTTAGGTATGTTTGGAGGTGAATGTGAATGGGAATAATGTTAACTAAGGCATGAGGTTTCATCGAAATCAATCAACAACTAGAGATAATAAGGACGCGTTATGTTTAAATTGAAGGGGTGAAGAATGAAAAGGAAATGTTTGGATAACGGGGTGAAAGATACCTCACTAACTTTAGGCAGAAACTGGGTCAATAATAATGTATCGAATATCACAAAGATGAATATTTGGTATTGAAGAAAGGACATCATGGACTCCTAGTGATGCAATGTAAACCCCTGTAGGATTTCCTAGTCATTAATGTATTGAAGCACAAGATCATGACAACAAAGATTTAAACATTTAGATACTTTTTATTAAATGAACAATGTGAGGCTATCAATCATTATGCATGGAAAATAATAATGGATAGCTTACCTAATTTTGACTAAACTAGAGAGATTTTTACTATAAGGATTTGCACTGTTGAGGGCTTTCTTTTGAGCTTTTTTACTTCTTGCCCTTATACTTAATTAAATTTAAATAACATAGTCTTTCGAGCTAGACTTTTGTCTGTATCTTCGCGGGACCGAAGCTTCTTTGTTTGGTCCATTTAGGTGAACTAACAATCTCCCAATAGTTGAGGTCATGAGAAGTTAACCGACCTTGTCTCTTTAGCTCGTTGTTGATGGGGTATACTTCTCTTTGTTGTGCTTTGATAATTCAAACGTTAACACCTTGATCTTGGATCTTATGAATTTGATGTGATGACTTGTTACTTGATCTTTGAATTGTTTAAGGCTTTACTTCTCTGAATTTTTCTTTGTGATCTCCTTTCACTTAGACTTTTGCATACGCTGATTTTAGGACTCACAGCTCATATCTGTTGGATCTTTGAATGCTTTTGATGTTGTCTCTTCTTCCAGTCATTGTAACTTTTAGAATTTGAAGAAGACATTGATTCTCAGAGATTGTGGGAAGCCTTGGTATGAATTTCTTTGATTATTTCTGATACTGTGGTTGGGTTTGAAGCATGTGTTTGCATCGGAACTTTTGAGTTCATCATTAGCCATGATATAACATATTTAGTTCACAACAAAAACATTTTTGTTATGTTAAAATCCACTTAATGTGTTCTAGAGAAAATCATTTGAGAAACACACAAGGTGTTTTATATTTGAAGGGGACCGAGTATAGACGATACTCAATCTGGTGGTTACATTATCCTCTGATTCCGTGGAGGATTCAATTGATTACTGTTATGAATACTGCTCTGTGTATCAGATAGATTAATTCAATAGAACCTTCTTGAAGGTTTTCTGGCAAGTGAAAAGCTAGTTCCTCTAATTCTTAAGTATCAGATTCCCTAATGTTCGCCGTTCTCTGACCAGATGTCTCGAAGACTAAAAAACTATTAGTATTTTACTAATAGATTGGTAAGAGTGAGTCAGTACAGGTTACATCTGCTGACTATACAGTATAATTCCTTTTTAGCGTTTACTTCGTAATACAATTAAGCTGACCGTGAAGGTGCTGTGGCAAAAATGATTTGAAAAAATTCGATGTGCTTATAAAAATCTGGTTTGGGGCACAACGAAAGTTTAAATCAGTATGCTTCTGATGATGTTTTGAAATATATTCCCGAAAGATATGAGTGCCTTGGAAATGCCAAAACTTCGTACAAGTTACATTTATGGAATCAACTTCACTTGTGGGGCGCAGTCCGAAGGACCAGCATGAGCATTCTTACGAATACCCTGGTGGTACAACTTACTCCTTTCCTCAAGCATTCCATAAGAGCACTTTCCGAACATGAAACCAAAAGATTCTTTGTCATTTATCAAGATACTTGTGTTATAACACTAACTTTTGAGTACCTTGACATTTTTGATCATGATTAACACTTATGCTACCACTACACATGGTGCGTCGATAATCGAAAGAGGTTTAGCACATGCTTGGATAGGACTTTAGCTTTTTAGAATCAATCGTTTCATTAATGATCCGGTTGACATGTTTAAGTACATTCTCTCCACCGATCAAAATTGTAGAATCTTGTGAATGTTTTATGTTCTTGATGGTCTTAAAATGTATCAATATCCCCTCTAAGTTATGTGTGTTGAAAAATAGCACAATTCATGTGAAGCAATTGAATCAAGTCCTTTAGAATACTAGACAAGGATTGTTACGCAATCTGTCTTGAAGTGTAAGCGGTTGTCGTGTCAATCTTGCATTAATAGTAATCAGAAACAGTGCGTCCTTTTGAACTGCAACAATATGTGTAGTATTCACTGTTTCCCCTCTCAAACATGACCCGTGTCACTGTTTGATTTGGTTACACTCACGACATGTTTGATAAAACAAGTTGTTTATGAGAAAAACGGTTTCGGGGCTTTGACAACTTTCGTGTCTGTGGAAGAAGTAATGCACTGTAAGTACATGTAAAATCTATGGGCTAAGATGGGGTTACAGTCTGAAATAACTGCAAGCCATACTACTAAATAATTTTTTTTTTTTTTTTTAAAATTACACAATGATACAATGTTGTTAGCGATTCAAAAAATACCAGATATCCCTTGGAAACCAGCCTTTCGATCACTATTTGCAATTCAGATGAAACTTGAGATAATTAGTAACTTTTGATCTGAACTAAACGCTCGGGGTATGTTCCTATAGGACAACAATGGGTAATCACTATCCATTGTTAAAGGACAGGTTTCATAACAAACCAAATTGTCGTAAAGTTGGGTCTACACTGTGGCTTAACACTACCCAACAACTTTTTTGGTTCCAAGATGTTCTTAGTAGTGTTCACACATTATGTTTAATGGTTGCTTTCCATAACTTTTAGTATGATTCCCATTATGTTTGACCTGGGGGGTTTTGGTATTCACAGACTTAAAAGAACGAAAATCACAAATGATTATGATCAAAATTCAAGTTCCTATGTGAATTGTGCTCTCCCTCGCGTTCTCACTTTTGACTAGGCCAGATAAGATGGTTCGAGTGTCGCTTCTTTGGCATAGGTTTGCGAGGTAGTGGCAGGTTTGGTCTCTTGTAGGCAGATTAACAGAAACATTAGGCTTTTGTTTGTGTGCACTGGTGGTTTTTGTGTGGGTCTAGTTTGAAGTCCTGTGCGGGTTCTTGAAATGTAATGGCTTTTTCTTAGGCATCGGGGTATGGTTTCAACCCAGTTGGGCTCTTTTTGGGTGGTGTGAAAATATACTTAGATACTACGTTGATTGGTAAATGTCCTGAGCTAGTACTTTGGGTCTTATCAGAGGTTGAAGGTCCACTACTTGTTATCAGTCCTTGGCTTTCAGCTTGGTATTTTCTGCAGTGTAGGCACTTATAGTTTTCTGTGTTCGCAGTAGCGTGAGTGAGGTTTCGCTTTGACGGTGATCATTACCGCTTTGAAAAACTCACGTGTTCTACCTGAAGGCATCTAGCTGAATCTGAGGGAGGTATTTGTATCTTTCAACTGAATTCTGTCTGTTTCGAAAGGTCGTTGGTCACAACGTACCTTTAGTGGAACTACATTCAACCATTCTCGTGATGTTTTCTGAGTTTCTAAATTCCTGATAGTGTCATCTTTCCCTTGATGCTGTTTCTGTAAAGTGTGTAATTCAAATTTGCAGTGGAGCCACTGGTAGTGTCTATGCAGCCTGTTTATAGTTTGAAATTTAAGTTGTAAATCAATATGGTTCATTTGTATATGAGAGTTACGTTTCTCAGATTCCAATGACCATCTTTTGTGGTTTTAAAAAGACTTTCAGCGTTCAAGTTCAAGAACTTTAGTGTGTTCCCGGTCGCATGCAGATCTTAATATCTTCGCCAAAGGCACATATCGAACTAGGGGGCACAACAATATGGATAGTAAGCACAATCTGACGCAGATATCTTTTTTAAACACACAGAATTAAAGAGTCATTTTTGATTAAAGATTTTTCTTTCTATGGTAGGTTTTGGTTATCAGAACACATTGTTCATATTTCCGCTCCAATTCATCAAAAATTTGTTCATATTCTCTTATCTCTTTGAAAAAATGTTTCATTAGCAGCTTGGATATGTTTTTTGAAATGGTCGTTTAAAAGTGGTTTACCTGTTGGTGTTCAACAACCTGTTTTGCATAATCAAAATCACCATTCAGAAACATAGTCTGGTATGTTGTTTGTTCTTTCTTTTATGATACCTTCAAATATGAAGAAAAAGCAGCATTAACATTTCGAAGACTGGCCAGAACTTGACTTGGAGGTCGACTTTTACGAACAAATGGTGTGACAGGGGACTATTTGGGTTACATTGTTTGACTAGCACGTTCATTGGAAGGAAGCCAATTCGTGTTCACGGACTAGTTCCTGTTGAGGAACAAACTTAAGGGCATTAAGCTTGTCATAGAAACCGTTTGCGGGTCTAACATGTCCTGGTTTTTCGTGTCATCTTTTTCATGCTAACCACTTGGTGATACAAGTCCCTTTTCACTATCCCATATACTAAGCGGGTGGTGAAGTAAGATGCAAAAGGGTTGTCAGCAAATTCATACAAGCAGGTTGAGCACGTTTGGCCATATAACCTAGACCTGGGTTACGGGTACCTAGGAGGTCCTTGTGCAAGTCAGCGGTTGCCATTTTTGGTTTCTTAAAAAGCATAGGAATAGTTTCTGTTGGCATGTTAAATCTTTGCAATATAGTCTCTTGGAATCTTTGTTATCATTCTTTAAACTAACGATTTCATCAAGTTAACTATTGTAGATCCTTTTTCCAGATAAAATCTTTTCTTTTTAGGATTGTAAAAATGCAATTGATTTCTTTTCTGAAAGGAGTGGATTTAAGCAATAGTTTCTTGCAACAAGTTCAGCGTTTGCGCTTGTTTCGCTGATTCACAGGGCTTCGTTCAGTCTAACTTGTGTTCAGTCGAGTTTGTCCTTTTGGGTATTTGACGTTATATTTCTTGCTTGCATTGAGGAAAACTATTTTTTTAAGGTCTCGTACTTCTAAGCATTTTTCTTGGTTAACCTTAGCATGTCCGTCTAGTTGGGTTTGCAAGTCAGTTAATATGGCAATCATAGAAATTTTATCAGATGTGTCAGCAGATACCTCAGTTGGAACATTTTGGGCTTCGGTGTCAAGAAGATACTGTGATACGAGATCGTTATTGTCATCAATCTCAGTCTCAGAATCGGGTTTAAATGTTCTTCTGGTGCTATATTCCTGATTCAACTGATTAATCCACATTATCAAAGATTGGATTGTCATTGGAGTGTTACCTCATTGACTTGACTGTGGTTTGCACTAGTGGATGAAAAGTTGGGCTGGGGGGGGGGGGGGGTGGCCATGAAAGCGACTGCAGCTTTGGCCTTCATCCACGTCTGTGTCTTATGCTCCGGTGATTGGCTTTAACATGTTGTTGTAGTTAGTGGCCTGAGGTTGATCATATGGTGCTGTGCAGTTACATCGCGTGGAATGCTTTCAGCATTCCCAACACATTCATGTCTCTTTAGTTCCATCTGTATAGCTTTATCTTTGGTAGTACTGAGAGGTCCATTTTCTCTTGGGTTCTTTACACTGCCTCGCAACTTGTCCTTCTCTCTGCTGTTGTAACATATCACTTCTTGCTATAGACACGTTTTAACAACATTACTCTGGAGCTTTCCTCTGAATTGTGTTCAGGTAAACATGTGACCTTTTGCTCCGTAGCATTGAGTCCTTGAGTTGGAGGAAGTCCTGAGATGGTTGTTGGTTGTGGAAACTGCTTTTGAAACCATCTTAAGAGATTAGCAATTTGAGTCATAGGTGGCATCAAAGGCGTCATTCGGAGACTGTGCTAGTAGTTGAGTCTAGGATTTGAGGGTGATGAAAGAACAGGTGCATGATGTGGTGTGTGCTTACATAGGCCAGTGGATCAAAACTTAATACTTGTAGAACTGCTCATGTTTCTTGTAGTCTTTTTGACATGATCTCGTAGGTTTGGATGGTATAGATCTGAACATAAGGTGTGTTGAGATATCACATGTTCTGCTTGACATTAGTCACATTCTTACCCAATAGGCTGGAGATTGTTGAAAAATTTAGTGTTCAACTGATGAGTAGGGATTTCAAGCTGAGTATTCTTTCATGTCTTTCACAAGCGTTTGGAATACAGCTCAAAGTAGTCATGAATGGACTGTTTCAATTGCACGAAAGCGTTTCGTATCATCAAACTGTTCTCCTTCCTTTGTTATGAGTCCTACTGATCCTAGCATAAGCATTTCCACGCTCATTATCCAATTCTCTTGCAGTGCTTGTCTGATTGTGTATGTTGAAGATGTGTCGTGCGGAAAACCTTGACTGAGGATGAATTTCGCTTGAGTTATCAGCCATTTCGAGCTTTTCTTCGTCATTGAACTCAGAGTCAAGCTTATTCATAGGTGCGGGCATATACAGGTAGAATTAGCCGGTGAGGAACAGTGGACCATCGGGTGAGGTGTAGGTCCATTCTGATGGGAATTTCCATATCAGCTTGCCATTGGGTTTGCTCGAATGTTACCTGGTGTATACGAATCTTTCCATGGATTGTAGTCACTTATCAACCAAAACAGGCGGTGGACGAGTATCTGTTGCCAGCCAGCATTTGTTTATTATTTGGTTGCCATTGACATAAGTTGTTTTATGAATGATATGAAGTCTTTAGTGAAATGATGATTGATGACTTGGAGTGAGGTTTTGTGGATTTCGGGTAATTTTTTAAACAGTTAAATGCAGTTTTGAGGGCTAAATGACTCCGATGGGCCAATAAATGACAGGGCTCTCGACTCTCAAGAGGAAGGTCTGGACCCCGTTGGGCCGTTTTCGAGCTGGTATAAAAATTTCAGAACAATCCGACAAATTTTTTTTTTTTTTTTGCTTGTTCGGTCGTCTAGTTCGGTCGTCTAGTTCGATCGGCTTGTTCGATCGACTAGTTCGATTGGCTTGTTCGAACCCTTCGTTCGAACCACTCGTTCGATCGCTTAGTTCTTCCCCTCGTTCGATCGCTTGTTCGAATGCTTGCTCGTTCGATCCACTCGATCGATCCACTCGTTCGAACCTTACTCGTTCGATCGATACTCGTTCGATCGATAATCTACGATCGATCGTTCGAACCCGTTACTCGTTCGATCGACTTGTTTACACCTCGTTCGACGTCATTATTGTTCGCACTCGTTCGACACGTCCTTGTTTTTCCACTCGTTCGATCGTCACTCGTTTTCCCCTTGTCGAACCTCTTTTACTTCCCCTCTGTTCGCGAGCCTCCATTCGTTGAACCCCTTGTTCGATAGGCCTAGTTCGATTCCACTCCGTTAGTTCTACCAAAGAATGTCGCTCGTCTCGATCGAAACGACTAATTAAAACTCGTTCGATACCAACGTCTTTTTTTTTCACTTTTAGAACCAAATCATACAGAAAAAAAGAAAAACACTAGATCGTTGATTGGCTAACAAAGATGGTTTGTTATGATAATTAGATTAAACATAAGCCATCTTGAATCAAGATTCAAAAATTCAATAGTATCAAAAACAAAAAACCTCTTTTTTTTTTTCGAAAGTCAATAAAAAAAAATAACCAAATCAATAACATCAATCTTGTAGGATCTTGATACCAATTGTAGGATCTAGATCTTTTCATGGATGAATCTTCAAGATCAATGGGCATAAACGATTTAAACAATGATGAATTTTTGATTGATAGTAAACAAAGAGTGGCTCAAACCAATAGATGGAAATAATAATGAAGTAGCGTACCTAATTTTGACCTAAACTAGGAGTAATTATACTAATTAGGATGTGCTTTGTGGGCTTTCTTTTTGAGTTTTTACATCTTGGCCATTATAATTAATAAACATTAAATAACGATAGTCTTTCGAGCTAGACTTCTTGTCTTGTAACTTCGAGTGACCGAAGCTTCTTTGTTTGGGTCCATTTAGGTGAACCTAACAAACCGCTTCCTAGTGACATTGATTCTCTTAAACAGAATTCCTTGTTTCATTGTCATGGAGATTAAACGCATAATCTATTGACATCTCACTCCGAGATTGTTATATTGAAAATTGTGGCAGTTGCTCCTGCTTGACGATCAATAAAACAAAAGCACTTATTGAAGTCTATGAGCCAAAAGAGATAAAAATGCATAAATTCTCACATAGGACACAAAAGTACATTTGTATCAAACATCAAAGATACAAAAAGTACAAGAGTCGCTTATATGTCTATGTGATATTTCATGTCTTAGTGACATTGCCGGGACATTCAAGAGTGATACTTAAATTAAGTATTCCAATGTGAATGAATGAAATCCTACCAGTGCTACAGCAAGCCAACGCTGAAAGTAGGTCTCTAATTTGAAAAGTTTGTTTAGGGAATCAATTAGTGTTAAGTAGTAATCTAAGTGATCTAGTAGTTATCGTGTTTTTTCGAAATTTGTTTTTGAAAAAACACAAACAACATTTCCTTGATTTATTTAAGTGAAGTGTTGTTTACCAAGGTTATTATGAATGTCATTATATTGATAAGTGGTGATTGTTGGAATTGAAGTTAGAAGTCTGTCTCTCATGCTTAGATTGTACCCCTCACATGACTTCACTATCGAATATTCAGGTGCAACAAGGTTATGATTATGTTTGATGGTCATCAAATGCAATCAGGGGGAGAGAGAGTTTGTTCTAGCTGAATACTTTCGATAGAGTGCAACATTTAGGGGGAAGAAATGTGAAGTATGTGTATACGAATGGTTGTTTATTTGGGGGAAAGCAATTGGAGGGAAGAACATCAACAACATCTCTACCTTTTAGAAATAAGAACACCGTCGTAATTCATACCTTCATTTCTTATTCTCAAAGTACAAAGATACACTTCCACAACTTTGATAAATCAAAGGATACTTCCTCAAATCTCAAGTTGTTTGATCAAGACATAAGTTTACATGAGGAAGATTGTAAGCTGTAATGAAAGTTTGACTATGGTGGTTAGAAGCTTTAAAAGACAAACAAGATGGATTGCGGTAATGAATGATGACATAAAAAGATCTCAATAGCGCAAAGGAAATAGAAATGAGAAAGATAAAGATCAATGATCACATGAGCTGATTGGAACAAGACCACTATTACACAACTAGTCTTAAGAAAACGAAGCGTTAACAGTTCATAAGATCAAAGTCACAAGAGAGATCTCATTGAAAGAAAGTTCAAAGACTAAAGCTACAGAAGAGATGATCATCCTTAGGGGTGAATTGTTATGAATAAGGAAATGACGATCATTAATGCAATCAGAGAGAGATCTCAATGATGTCCCTTGGGGGAAAAGATTCCGTTAGGATTGATAAAAGTGACGATCGTATTGAGATAAATGTCTTGTAGTAAATTGGATTATATATTGTTGTAAGAGGGTAAGTGAATAGGCTTGTGACTAAAAATAAGGTCGCAGGAGTAGGCTAATAGAAAAATGTCTTAAAATGACCAAGGGTCTAAATGGTATAAGTCTAAAAGTCAAGGGCTTTTTGCTCTTTATTGTAAGAGTGGGTATATAAATATCCCTAAACACCTCATTTGTGTGGTGGGTTATTGGTTAATTCTACCATTCTAATCTTCTTTAATCATCCGCCTATCATCTCTTTCTCTCTCTACTTTTCTCTCTCTAGGACTTATCACTATATTGCTTATTGATCCTGAATTCAGACCTAACAGGACGTGAATAATTTATAAACGTTCCTCTACATATATTGACCCTAGTTGAGGATTTATTTGCATGGGATGCATATCCATAGGGAGAATACATGTGGAAACATTTTTATCAAAGGACATTGAATGTGGTCCCAAAGCATGTTGAGATGCATATGAAGTTGAGAATCAATCAAGCAAAAAGATGGCAACATACAATCTTGATGGTTTTATTTGGGCCCTAAAGGTTAGTCTATAATTTCTCTTATTAATTTGTTATTTAAATTATATGATTTGTTGTGTAATTGATATCATTTTAATCTTAGATATAGATTTTGGAGAGTTACCCCAACAACATATTATAATGGACCAAACAACCTGACATCATTCCTCGTGGTCTTGCTTGGTCAAACTTAAAGATTGAAAAAAACATATGACCATCGTTTGTTTGACCCGATAATGTTTTGATTTTGTTATTTGAATGCATATAGTTGTTTCATAGCATTGTATGCAAATGGCATTGGCTGGTTTTGAACGTATTTTATATGCGCAAATAGGCCCTCTTCTTGCATAATATTTGTTTGATTATCCCACTTGCATATTCTCATGCATTTTAAAGTTTTGATTGAATCCCACTTGTAGAATATTGTTTCATAGGCTTCAATCTAATTCTGGCTTTCCCCAACATAAATAAAGAGTTGAAGGAACCCTGGCTGATTTGTAGTCTTTCATTTACTAGAGGAGAGGATGTGCCTTTTATTCAAGCAGTTAAACCAGGTGAAAATGTAGACGAAGCACCCATTCTAAATGAAGAATCTATTGAAATTGATGATAAATCAGGTTGCAAGTTGATGATCATGACCCGACTGCTGCCACCGAGTCAAATAAGTTATTAGAGGATGTTAATTCACTTTTTAAAGAAGTGATAGATGGGATACCAGATCTTGTTGGTGGGGTGGATGAGTTAAAAACAAAACTTGTTCAAACACTAACATATAATGTTAGTCCCCAAGAAACTGAAGTTGGTAACGTATGTTCCCTTTCATAAACCTTTATGCACATATATTATATAGTTACAATTTCATAAACCTTTATTAATATTATTTTTTATAGACATCAAGGCCAACTCCATTTGATGATTCCATGAAACTGAATGATTTCAAGGGTGATCAAAATAACTGTTATTATCAAGAGTCGCAACAAGGCTTATTGCAAACACTTAATGTATTTGAACCTGACTGCACCCGATGTATCTTGCTTCATCGCGATAATGTGGATTGAGCCACATTGTGATGCTAACAGTAAAGTAAGTATATTAAACGGTACCATTTCCAAATTGGTATTAAACTAATATTTTGTTCATGTGCTAGAAATAGTCTGTAGAATTTTAGTGGTGAATGTGGATAGATTTTGGGAATAGGGAAGAATGATTTTCTTAAAATATCCTCTTACCCAAAACATATAAAACCAATACGCAACTTCTTTATACTTTGTACTAAATTACATATCGTATGATATTAGATACTCGTTCCTTTTTTTTTATGAGCCTTTCAATTTTGTATAGGATAATGCTGAGATGAAAGAAACCATGGATGTTGATATTGAAGATGGGAAGTATTGTTTAGATGATATGTCGATTGGATTTGAAGAAGATACTTCTAACGGGGAGATCAAGGTGACTCTATATCAAGAAGATCATAAAGCATTGTGTAACAAAATGGATGTTGCGATAGAAGGAAAGACACTAGTTACCGAAACTAGCCCAGTTATCGAAACTAGAGTTGTTGACAGTACCTTGAAGGTAAAATGAATACGTTATTTTCATTCTTGTATTTTGTTTTACAGATTGTATCCAATAAACTTGGTTTATAGAATAAAAAGGTCAATCTTGATTAGTGTATCGCAGATGTAATGGATACCGAAAACATAACTGTTGCCATTGAATCGCATAGTTCGAACTTGGTTAAGTGTTTTTCTTACAATACTTAAATAAAATAAAAAAACTTGTATTCTTGACAATGTTATTATGTCTTTTGTAGTATCAAATTATGAATATGCCAGAAGAAAACCTTGTCAAAGTTAATGATACAACATCGTTAAAAATGGGTTTTTATGTTGTTAGAAGGAAGAGGAAACCTGGTGTGGCTCTCCAATCACCATATGAGCAGCAACAATCAACAACACCAACTCCTGCAAAAAAAGGCGAACAATTACAAGTCAACTTTTGGAATCAATAGATTTTCTGAGAGTATGGATTGATGGTGAAGAGCAGGAAAAAATTGGAATCAACAAAGTACTACGGTGAAATCAATCACACCTTTTCAGAGGTATATTATGATGTATGTTTACGTTTATCTGTGCCAAATAAATACTTACATAAATCTACCTTTCTTAGGATCTAAGGCAACACAAAAAGTGTAACCTTTATAAAGTAATAGTGCATTGTTATATTAAAATGTTATTGAAGAAGAAAAAAGATGGCGAGCCTACCATGAACTGTTCAAATTGGCTTGGGATCCATATGGCATTGTTGTTGATGATCAATTCTGGTTAGCTTTCTTGGGTTTGGAGGAAAAAAATAGGGGGGTTTGTCGACATTGTACTATCTCTATTTTTGTACTTTATTTGATTATCAAAAACATGTAGAAAATCGGTAACATCCTGATTTGTATTATTACAACATCTTAGGCTTTGGGTGGAGTTGTTATGGCGCTTTAGATCACCGGATGCAGATTGAGCATAACAAGGCCCACTGTTGTAAGCCATACTGGCTGGTGGTTATTCCTATTTACCATGCAAACGCGAAAAGAGGTAGTGTGTCATGGACTGATGTAGACAAGGTTAGTGAATTAAAACATACCCACCCAATGAAAAGGTTGGCATTAATAGTGTTTTTTAGGATTAAGTTTATGTTTTTTTTTATATATAGGGTATATTTCCCTTTGAATGAATACTTGAATGCGTGGGCTCTTGTGGATCTTGTACAAGTGTTATTAATCATTTATTGATTTCAATGACCCTCGAATAAGAAAACAAGGATGCCCAATAGTTAAGAATAGAAAGTGGTGGTTAGATACGAGGGAAACAATGTCAAAACAGTTATCGTTGTTCCTGGATAAAATTGGAGTGTTAAAGAGCAAAGGGTTATTAGTTGGAGAGTATAAGATCGCATATCAGTTTGAAGAAAAAGTCCCACATCGAGGTGCCGTATATGAAGACTGTGAAGTATAGGTCTGTCTCTTGTTATATAGATTGACTCAAAAGCTTTCATTGGTTTTTGGTAACCGTCTTCAGGTAGGGCTTGCTTACCGTAAATGCATGCTTGCGTACTTTTGGAAATACAAGGTCAGTTTTCACTTACCTGAGTATGATAACATTTAGGTTTGGTGTTAACTTGGTTGTGTTATCCCATTACAATCTTATGTTATGTTTAATAAGGTATTAAGAACGTTATGTACTGTATAATATTAATTATGTTAACCGAACAAGCTTTTTATTTCATTATGGAATTCGCAAGCACACATAAACAAAATAATAAAAACATAACCACAAACATTTTTGTTGTTCCGTAACAATCTGAATTAGACTTTGAATCTTCATAATGACCCATGTTCGTTAAGCTTTGCTTCAAACTTTTGTTCTCAACATAGAGGTTGTAAATCAATTCCTTGTAGTATTCTGAAGGGAGTTCGTCATCAAGAAAACTATAGAAACTATAAGGGGGTGGAATAGTTTTACCGTTTTAAATGTTATATAATATGAATGAGACATTCGCAAGTGGGAGCTGTTGGGTTTGTGCTCATGTCATACGAATATTTATACGGCTAGAAATACGTGAGCCTACGGGGTCACACACGCTATACATTTAGGTATCATTCTATTAATGTTAATAATAATATAATTGTATATTTATTATTTAAATAAATATATGATTCAACGAATGAACACTAACGGTCATTAACTAGTTAATTAATTGTAACTAAATAATAAGGCTTTTTAATTAATGGGTAATTAAATGTAATTAACCATAAATAATTAGAAATGTCAAAAAGTCAACCCCAAGGGGGTCTTAGACTTGTTCGACCGGCCATGTATAGGGGTGAGCATACCGGACCGGACCGAACTGGAGCGACCGGACCGGTATTTTAGACCAATTCAGTCCTCGGTTCAGTCGGTCCGGTCCGGTCCGACCAAAAACCCGATGATAATGCCGTGTAGGACCGGACCGGACCGAAGACCGACTCGGACCGGACCGACCCGAACCGGACCGTACCATTTTGGTCCGGTCTGCGGTCCGGCAATATGGACCATTTCGGTCCTCGGTCCAGTCCGGTCTTGGCCGGTCTGGTCCGGTCTTGGACATATGCTCACCCCTAGCCATGTAATCCAAAGAGGGGATTGGGTTGGGTTTTGAGCTATCTTTTCCTACAAGAAATATTACGGTTTTATCGACGTCGTCAATGTCTTGAAACATTGGGTGTTTAGACTTCACCCGTTGTAAAAGAGCCTTGTCCTTCAAGGGCTCACGATGAAGCACTTGCAATTAAAACAATACCAAAACGACGATTGTGGTCTGGTGATGAGGTGTGGATTTTTTCTTCTTGAATGGTTTTTCACGCTCCCACGTGAACTCAGGACCTCGCTTGGAGTTCCATCGAACCTTGGATAATGGGATTTGCTTCGCTCAACGTTTAAATTCAACTGCCCACTTACTTCTTAATGGTTCTCAACCCACAATCATAATACAACCCTCATCCTACCCACCCACTCCCTTCACAATTAACTACTTCCATACACAAAGAACATTATTTAAAAAAAAAAAAAAAAAAACCCCCCCCCCCCCCCCCCCCCCAAATAATATATTTTTTTTTATAATTTTTTAATATAATAATATATTATTATTTTTCCCCCCCCCCCCCCCCCCCCCCCCCCCAAATATATATTTTTATATTTTTTATTTTATTTTCTTTTCTTTTTTTTTTTTTTTCTTTTATTTTTTTTTTGGACACATGGAATGTATTATGAACTCTGCTCAATTCTTCTGGAAGTTCAAGCTTGTAAGCAACCTCTCCGAACTTTTCTAACACCTTGAAAGGTCCAACATACCTAGGGTTTAACTTCCCCCGTTTGCCAAAACATATGACCCCTTTCCAAGGTGATACTTTAAGCATGACTTTATCCCCGACTTGAATTCCATTGGTTTACGCTTCAAGTCAGCGTAACTCTTTTGTCGATCACGAGCGGGCTTGATCTTTGCTGATTGGGATGATTTTCTCAGTGGTCTCTTGGATTAGTTCTGGACCGAGTATTTGAGCTTCTCCACCTTCAGTCCAACAAACAGGTGAACGACACTTTCGACCATACAGAAATGCTTAAAATGTGCTGCCTTGATGCTTGCGTGATAGCTATTGTTGTATGAGACTCGATAATGGCAAAGGTAACCCAAACCTTTCCAAAAGTCGATTGCACAAGCACGCAGCATATCCTCGGGGAGTTTGTATGGTACTCTTACTTTGCCGTCTGTTAGTGGATGGTATGGTATGTTGTATCATATCCATATTATACAAAAGCGTTCTGAAGTGACCTCCAGAAAGAAGGACGCGCTGAATCCAAGAGAGATACCCACGATCTACATAATGATGTGATAGTGCAGGTGATTCCAAGAGTCTTTCGTGATCTTACTGCGCTATATACGGTGTCCACAGTCTGCTAGCGTATTCTGTGTGCACTCCAGAGCTAGCCTTAGTCGTCATTCTGTTCGATACTGTTTATCTCGAAGATCGTAGATACTAGAAGTAGTCGTATCGTGATGCTCATCAAATCATCCCCAGATAGAGGGTACGAGACCTGTGGCGACGTACTTAAGGAGCGTTCTATAGGACCCTCAGAAGTCTCTCTGCATCAATCCTTGTGTGGGTAGTTATGATCTCGACCTCGATCTTCTGTGTATGGTGACGTCTGAAGGTAGAAGTATGTGTGTGATCCGGATAGTGCATTGATTACCGGGAAATGAATAAACTACGGGAATGAACCAGATTAGACCGCTCCCAAGAATGATGATAGAGATATTGAATCAGCTTCAAGGGCGAGTTGTCTACTCAAAAATTAACGATCATACAGCCGTGGTTGTCCCGCCTGTGTATGGCACCATTTGAATGTGTCAGCGCGTTGACCATTAGCAAACCAATCACGACACTAGCTAGAGGGGTGGATGGTTTCATGTGTGTGGCCACGCAATAGATGCTTGTTCTCATGATTCTTGTACAGTATATAATTAGGAACATACGCGCTAAAAACATAGAAGAACATCAACTCTAAGTACTTCGATAAGATAGCTCATCTTTGATCAGAGATAGGTCGATCTATTTGTTGCCATCATACCTATGTTTAAATAATTAGTCAACTGATAATTGTCGTCCATATATCAGTGGTTGTGAGCCAAGACGCTACCTGCCCAGCTGTGAGGCCGTATTATTGGGTGATCCTCATAGCATCAGTCCCCAAGCGATCGGATGATTGCTGCAAATTCTCGCGTAATTTAGTTCTGCGACATACGCTTATTTTGCTGAGATTGTCATATTATTTGTGCGATTATTTTTGTCAACATTCCTCTCAGTATGAACGTGCAACTTCGGACTGCTTGCAAATGATTACTATGACGGAAGTGATAACTTTACGGGCTTAATAACTGTGTGATGGAAGGGGCTATTGAGATACATGAATTTGGGTAAGTAGATTGTCGCAGATGTTGAAGATAAGTGAGCGAGTGTATGCAATAATGTTTCGCATCGAATGACGCAGTGTTAATGGTGGTCTCCCGCTGTCTCAGGTCATTACGATTCCCCTCGTCAGTCGCTCAAGCGATCAGCAATGATCATTTGCATTGTCCTAGTGCTAGGTGTGATATTCACTGAGAGTATAGGATGCACAGTCGGAATCGACTTTGAATCAGCTAAATCAAAGACAGATGCGTACATACTACCATATCGCCGCTCGTTGCCTCACGCACCAGTGAGATTCAATACTGAGCGTTAGTAACTTACGTCAATTGTTTAGTTCTCGCGCTGCGTGTTTAGACTTACTATAGAAGTAGTTCATGTTGAATGTGTTTTCATAGATCGCCAAACGCGATATGACTAATGCTGTTTACGCGACAAGAGATAGTCTTAGCTGTCAAAGTTTAACGCTTGGTGAAGGGGGACGTCCTAAACTACCCACTGTAGTCCATTTAAAATCGTATCAGCCTTTTGTCCCCGCCCCGAGCTAAAACAGGCCATCTCGTTTCGCAACAGTGATAGCAAAAGTTGTATACAGTGCACCAATCTCTGCTTACCTGAATGTGAAAGCGAAGATTTCATCGCAACTACGACGCTTCAAAGAGGGTTTTGGGCGCTGTATTGATGCAGAGAGGGAAAAGTGTTTTCTTATGCAATCAGCCAGTTAAAATTTCATGAGAAGAACTATTACGATCTGATTTAGAACTTGGTGCAGTAGGTTGGAAGAATCTCGGTGATAGTTGTTTCAGAGTCTCGGAGACATTATTATATCGGAATAAAGTGTTACGGTGTTCACGATCACAAGAGTGTCTATAGCTAGCACATTTTAGGATTCAAAAGAGTTGAAATGAAGGCATACTGACGATGGTTAGAGTGTTATAAAGTGTTTACGATTGCGATTTTTCGTTACACCTGGGGAAAGGCAAATGTCATTGCTGATGATTTTAGCAGGATAAGAACGAGGAACCTCACCATTAAGAGTTCGAGCCTTTAGTCATGACTATTCACTTGGATCTTCCCAAAAGATACTTAAGAAGCTCAGACTGAAGCGCAAAAAACTAGAGAACATTAAGAGTGAAGAGTTGGGGAATGTTGTTTTAAAAATGCTAAATTTCCAGAAAGCGATTAGAGAACAAAAGTTGGGATACACAGTGCGGATGGAACCCTTTTGCCTCCATTGGCAGGAGTTGTCTTGTTATGGAGATTTACGGTCTGTAATCATGCACGAGTTCCCATAAATAAAGTACTCAGATACATCCGGGTCTGGACACAAAAATGTACCATGATTTGATGAAGCTATATGGTGGCCCAATATGAAAGCCGGGGGGAAAAATACACAATAGCCTACTTTCGTCTAGAAAGTTGTTTGAACTCGTGTAAGGTCGAGGCACGAACATCAAAGGGCCATCAGGAGTTGTTATGTAAACTAAGATCCCTGAATGGAGGTGGGACAACATCACCATGGATTTTGTTACCAAGCTTCCTAAGACGTCCCAAGGCTATGACACCATTTGGGTGATTGTTGACCGACTCACTAAGTCTACGATCTTCATACCGATGAGAGAGACCGATCCTCTGGATAAACTTGCAAGAATGTACCTAAAGGAGGTGGTCACGAGAAATGGTACACTGTTTCAACATTTGTGATCGATGATACCAAGATTCGGCATCAAATTTTTGGAGGTCACTTCAGACGCGTTGGGTACCTAATTTGGATATGTGTACAACATACTTACCATCCACTATCAGACGGGCAAAGTAAGGAGAGGACAATTCCAAACTCTCGTGGATATGCATGCGTGCTTCGTGCAATCGACTTTGGAAAGGGTTGGGTTAAAATTGCCAGTAGTCGAGTTCTTCATACAACAATAGCTATCAACGCATAGCATCAAAGGGCCCGCCACATCTTTTTGAAGCACCTCTTTTATGGTCGAAATGTCGTTCACTGTTTTGTTGGACTGAAGTTGGAGAGCTCAAATACTCGGTCCAGAACTAATCCAGAGACCACTGAGAAAAATCTTCCAGATAAGCACAAGGATGCAAGCCGCCGCTTGTGATCGACAAATGAGCGTCTAGGAAGTTACGCTGATTGAAGCATAAAACACCAATGGAATTCCAAGTCGGGGATAAAGTTATGCTTAAGTTTCGCATTGGAAAATGGGGTCTTGTACGTTTGGCAAACGGGGGAAGTTAAACCCTAGGTATGTTGGACCTTTCAAGGTGTTAGAAAAGGTCGGAGAGGTTGCTTACAAGCTTGAACTTCCAGAAGAATTGAGCAGAGTTCATAATACATTCCATGTGTCCAACCTGAAAAAGTGTCATGCCGACGAACCATTAGCCGTTCCGTTGATGACTTCATCTTGATGACAAGCTTAAATTTGTTGAGGAACCATTGAAGTATTGGGCCGTGAAGTTAAACGGTTTGTAACGAAGCAGAAGACTTAACCTTCCACCAAATCCCATTAGTCAAGGTTCGATGGAACTCCAAGAGAGGTCCTGCCCTGTAGTTTCACGTGGGAGCTGTGGAAAACCAATTCAAGAAGAAAAATCCACACCTCTTCACCAAGACCACATCGTCGTCAAGTGCTGCATCGTGAGCCTTGAGGACAAGGCTCGTTTAACGGGGGAAGTCTATAACACCCTATGTTTTCAAGTCATTGACGACGGTTTTTCTGATAAATCCCGTTTATGTTCCTTTTTTGTATTAGTACGCAATGCTTTAAATACGTAAATGTTAAGCTTAAATACGCGTAAGCTAATAAATTAGCGTTCAAATGGTAGACGGGCAATCAAACAATTAAATGGTTTACATCAAAAGCAAAAGGTTTATTAAGTATTTTGAGATTAATTATTAACTTTGATTATTTTTTTTATCGGATACGTAAAGTGTATACGTTTCGCGATAAATTGCGTTTAGCCACTCCCAGAACCACCAAAACTTTTCTACGCTTCAACAAATACCCACATTTATACCCAATACATAAAAATTACTAAAAAACATCACATATATCTTCTATTTGCCGAAATTATAGCAATGATTCAAAGATATAAGGAAAGACTTCACCACTTGGTCTTGTACCATGCCTTCTCATTAATACCTAGCCCATGCCTTGTCTCTTTGACCAAGACCATGACCAAGACCATCCCTAGGACCTTACCATGTTCCCTTGACTAAGTTCTTGCACCATATATATACATGTATCTAGTAAGAGAAGTCATACAAGCAAAACAATTAGCAAAAAAAAAATCAAACTATACTCCCTTTGTCTCTCTATATGCTACGGCAAAGCAAGCACACAACCAATAATCCATAGCATTTTTTATACAAACCCTATACAGCCTATACACATCCATTCTAAGATATTCTAAGGTGATCCCAAGCATTGGCTAACCTTTTTCAAGTATTAATCAAGAAAGGAAAGATTAGGGTTTTCTAAATCTAATCTAGGGTTTCAACTTGCAAGCTTTGGTTTTGTGGCTAAACAAGGGTTTTTAAACCTTTATGCTTTCATTTTATGAGTTTTTATGTATATAATGTGCTATATAGTGAAATCACCATTAGGAATACTTTTGAACATGAAAAATATAATTTTACTTGTGATTATGATTTTGTACACTTGCTCACATATTATGATGATGGTAATATCATGAAATAAAGGATATATAAGTCTTGTACAATCTCGGTTTAAGCATAAAAAGTTCATATATAAACTTGTAATTAAAAGTTAATTAAGAAAGTTTATGATTTCATGTAAAGTTAATAACTTGTGATCTTGATGATCTTGGACAAATATGAACTTATGGACATTATTATATGTATAACATATGATATATATAGTTATAAAAGACTTGTGGTAAATTGTGAGGTTGAAAAGTATATATAAAACATATTATATAAATAATTATATAAAAGATCATATAGGGCAGTAGGTTTTCGAATTCCAAACAGGGGATTTTATGTTTTTATAAGATAATACAAATCACGACGATTCCGAAAAGGTAAGAAACTTGTTAAACGGATTAATAACGAAAAAGTTACGTTAAAAACGAGTTATACGTTAATTAAACGGAGTTTATAAAATGACTTTTATAAAATTATATTCAATCAGCTAGGTTTAGTATTTTTTTAACAAATATTAATTTATTTTAGGATTCCAAAATGATAAGAATCGTAATTTTTCAATTAATAATGAACGAGTTATGAATTTTGCAAGTTTACAACAATTAATACTTTTATAAAACTATTTTTATAAAAGTTATTATTTTCTGACAGAAAGTTATATTTTTGTAAACCTCATAAATATATAGAACTTTCAATAAAGAGAACGTCCTCGAAAGAATCGTTAAAAACGGATCTATAACGAATAAAATACGACATTTACGGGTTTCTTGCGACAACAAATACGGTATTAATAAATGTCACGTTGTGGTGAACAGTAAAGTTAATGTTCACCGGAGTCAAAATATCGAAAATGAAAAATTATGATAACTCGTCCTAATACGAAAAGATGGGCATAAGAAGCGTCAAAATCGGGCTTAAAACACAAAAGTTATGCTAGTTTTACTAAAACGGTAATTATAAACGTTTTTACTTATTAAACGTAATTTTACCCCGACATAGAACTTCTCAGACTTCACAAGAAAGGTCCTCCATCTTTCCACTCAAGCCATATATACCCAAAAACTTTCATCACCAATACTGAAAAACATAAACTAACATAATAAGCCCCTGAACAATTATACCAAGTTAAGATGATACATTTTAACATCCCCCCTTTATCTCAACCTGGTAAATATCATACATACCAAGCTTTTCTAGAAAAAATTTATGCTGAACTGTCCCCAATCCTTTGGTAAAGACATCTGCAATTTGATTTGCAGAGTCTACTTTTATAGTTTTAACAACAGCCTTTAAAATATTTTCTCTAACAAAATGCAAGTCTACTTCAAGATGCTTTGTTCTTTCATGAAACACAAGATTGGCTGCAATTTTAATTGCAGAAATACTGTCATAAGTGAAGATTAATAGGTAAAAGATTTTCAATCTTTAAATCTTTTAAAAAATTTAAAATCCATATAACTTCACTGTTTACTGAAGCAAGAGCCCTATACTCTGCTTCAGTGTATGATTTTGAGAGAGTATTTTGTTTTTTACTCTTCCAAGATATCAAAGAGTTATTTAAAAAAATACAATAACCAGTAATAGATTTTCTCGTAACACTACACTTAGCCCAATCAGCATCAGAAAAAGCCTTAAGAAACATACCAGAAGTCTTCATAAAATGAATTCCAAAACCTGGACATCCTTTCAGATATCTTAATATCTTGAATGCAATTTTGAGATGAGACTTAAGAGGAGAATGCATAAACTGGCTCAAAGAATGCACAGCATATGAAATATCAGGTCTAGTGTTAGTCAGGTAAATAAGTTTACCCATTAACTTCTGATAATCAGTAATGTTCTCAAGAACTGGATCATTTGTTGTAGCCTCATTAGAAATGATCAATTTTGACAATAAAGGAGTATCAACATGTTTACAAGCAAGCATACCATATTCAGTAACAAGTCCAAAACATACTTTCTTTGATTCAGACAGATACCCTTATCAGTATCAACAACTTCAATTCCAAGAAAATATTTAAGTTTTCAAAAGTCTTTAATCATAAACTTAGACTTGAGAAAGATCTTAAACTTTTCAATTTCAGCAACACTATTACCAGTAATGATAATATCATCTGCATATACAAGTAAAGCAAGAAAGATACCTTTATCAGACTTAGTAAAGAGAGAATAGTCAGACTTGCTTTGATTGAACCCATTTTCAATCAAGGTAGAAGTCAATTTAGCATTCCATTGCCTGGGTGCATGCTTTAACCCATATAAAGATTTTTTAAGCTTGCAAACTTTGTTTCCTGAAGGAAAATACCCTTCAGGTGGTCTCATATAAACATCCTCATCTAAGTCACCATAAAGAAAAGCATTGTTCACATCAAGCTGAAAAATAGGCCAAGCCTGAGAAACAGCAACATTTAATAAGCATCTAACAGTAACCATTTTGACCACAAGAGAAAAAGTTTCTTCATAATCAATACCTTCTTTTTGCCCAAAACCATGAGCCACAAGTCTAGCCTTAAATGTAACACCCCCAAAATGGCTCGCAGCGGAATAAGGGTTCGGGGCATGTTACTTCTCAGATCAATAACACAAGATATGTATAGAATGACCAAAATGTCGTTTAAAACCGATACATTGGATTTAATAAAGTATTTGTTACATAAGCCCGAAGCTTTAACTTGTTCATCATTGTTATTACAAAGATACTAGTTCATAACACATGAATTTCCCAAAACAAAATGCAACCATATCTTTAGCATGACATCCCAAAACTTAAACCACCAATGTATCCATCGCACCTCGTGCTTATTGATCCCCTGAAAAACATTTCTTTAAAACGTCAACAATAATGTTGGTGAATTCATAGGTTTGATAAATCATATATTGAAGGACCACAAGATTTCCCAAGTGTATGATAATGCAACAGATGCAGACATCATCTAAATGTAATTACGTTGCCCTAAGCTCATGACACTGAAGCTCGACATAAATGAATACCATATAAATGGCCTACATTGCCCGTGATGATGTTCTAACCCGCAACATCCTATGTTCGACATGGTATACGTTCGTTTGCCCAGTGATAGCTAATCACCCGAACGGGGATGTCAATCCTAATAGATCTATTCATAACATTCGCGCTCACAATCCAGTAACTGACAGTTCATGATAATGGGCTCAACTAGGGTTATCGCAACTTAGGCAACACGTAATCATAATGTAAAAGTATCCACTTGTGTCCAGTTGTAAAACATTGCATGTTTCTCACCCCAAAAACTTATAAAACAAAAGCATGTAAAACGTGGGGCTATGAACTCACCTTGAGTGAGCGTATGTCAAGTATATCACATATATCGCGTCACGTAAATGATCGAATGCAACCTAAATGAACATAGGTCGTATAAGCACTAATCGCTTTGATGAACTAACATCATATACAAGTCTATGTTAGTTACATCATACTATCGTTCAGGCTATCATAAATCCAACAACTCGTCGATACGCCACCCCGAAGAGGCCTCATTATGAAACTCCCTAGTAATATAGTACTTTGATTAACTAATACCATATATAATTTGTAACACCCCCATTTTAACAATATAGCTGCGGAAGCTAATATGGGGTATTACTTCATGGAAACAACAATCATAATCATAGAAAACGACCCAAAAGAGACGTTTGTTCAAAA
>BQNB010016723.1:0-68233 GCA_026074375.1 Tanacetum coccineum | reverse complement strand
CTGTACTTTAGGAATCCAAAATTCACTCTTGGAAAATTTGGCATACAACTCCTCTTTCTTAAGCAACTCTAAGATTAACTTAAGGTGCCCTTCGTGTTCTTGCTTATTCTTCGAATATATTAGAATATCATCAATAAAGACAATTACAAATTTATCCAGATATGGTTTGCACACCCGATTCATAAGGTCCATGAATACGGCAGGTGCGTTTGTCAAACCAAATGGCATAACTTGAAATTCATAATGGCCGTAACGGGTTCTGAAAGCGGTCTTCAGAATGTCTTCTTCTCGAACCCTCAGTTGGTGATAACCCAAACTTAGGTCGACCTTCAAGTAGACACTCGACCCTTGAAGCTGATCAAATAAATCATCAATTCTTGGGAGCGGATAACGGTTCTTCAACGTCAGTTTATTCAATTCTCGGTAATCAATGCACATCCGGAATGATCCGTCTTTCTTCTTGAAAAACAAGACTGGAGCTCCCTAGGGTGAGGAACTAGGTCTTATAAAGCCTTTGTCAGATAGTTCTTTTAGTTGCTCTGGCAACTCTTTCATTTCAAAAGGTGCCAATCGATAAGGCGCCCGAGCTACGGGTGCAGCACCAGGTATTAAATCGATTTGAAATTCCACTTGTCGAGTCGGAGGAAGACTTGTCAAGTCCTCAGGGAATACATTAGGAAAATCCTAGATGATTGGTACGTCCTCAAGTCGCTTCTTCTTTGACTTGTCTTTAGTTCCCATCGTAGTAACATGTGCTAAAAAGATAGGACATCCTTTTAGCATGTATTCTTGTGTTTTGGTGTACAAGATAATGTGTAGACGAGCCTCGTATCCCCGGTTGCTTCCGTCATCGTGAACAATTAATGTTTCATTTCCCTAAGGGATATGAACGATCTTCTCGGTACACACAATGATTTCTTGGTACTTTACCAACCAATCCATACCAATCATAGCGTCAAAACTAACAAGTTCTATGAGCATTAATTCTATGTTGAATGGGTGGTTCAGGATATTTAATGTACAACCCCTAAGGATAGTGTTCAACCCAATTATTCTCCCGTCGGCTAGTTCAACATCATAATAGTGATCTAATGCAGTTGGTGTGATATCAATTTGGGAGCTAAATGCAGTGGATACAAAACTTCTATCGGCACCAGTATCGAATAAGATAGAAGCATAGCGGTTGTTTAGAAGGAACGTACCCATCACGATGTTAGAGTCTGGGTTTGTCCCTGCATGCCCTACCGCATACACCTTGGCTGGAGCATTGCCACCTCTAACTTGGTTACCACGGTTGTTGTTGTTCTTCAGCTTGGGACATTCCCTCTTGAAGTGTCCTTGGGCTCTACACTCAAAACAAGTAGGCTTCTGACCCGACCCAATGCCCCTCTGATGGTTAGCATTGTTAGCATTTGTCGTAGTTCTACAGTCACAAGTAAAATGGCCAACTTTGTTGCATTTGTGGCATTTAGGAGCACATGGACCATCGTGGTGATAGTTTCATTTTGAGCATAGGGGTTTAGATCCCCCATATGGTTTCTTCTCAATAGTCCCTGCAGCATAAGCCCTGCCGGTGTTCTGCCTCTTGTTTTGGTGTTGTTGTGGTTGTTGGTTATTATCTGTATTTCTCTTGTTCTCTATCTGAATGTCAGCAAAAGTGTGAATTCTCTTATCCATCACTTCGATTGCCATTTCAGTTGCCTCTTGTATTGTCTTAGGCTTGGATGCTACTACACTTCCATGGATTATGTCGGGTAAGCCATCGTCATATTTCTCAATCTTGTCAGATTCTTCAGGAAACATTCTACCACACAGCAGTGCCAGTTCCTAAAAACGTTAGTTGTACCCTATCACATCGGTACCTTTCATTTTCAATTCCCACAGTTCCACTTCGAGTTTCTTAATCTTAGTCATTGGGCAGTACTTGTCAATCATTTTATTCTTCATTTCAGTCCAGGTTATTGCATAAAAAATTTCATTACCAACAGTCCTAACGTGGTAGTTCCACCACGTTAGAGCATTTCCTTGAAGAGTACAAGTGGAGAACATGATTTGGTTTTCCACAGAACAGTTTCTTATGCGAAACACAGTTTCCATTTTCTCAATCCATTGAGTCAATACGACAACTCCTTATGTGCCTTTGAAATTTAGAGGTTGGCACTTCATAAAGTCTGGGTAAGTGCACTCACGAGTGGCTTGCTCGTTTCTCCTAGCACCTGTTCCTGAATTATGGTTGTCGACGCCATTCGTGTTTGCATCACATGCTGCCAAAACGGCAGTAACGCCTTGGTCAATCATTGCCTAAAGTTGGGCATTAGTGATAGTGGTAGTGGTGGCGGCTGTTGCGGCCGGTGTTGTTTCTGGGTTTAACCTCGTGGTCCTTCTTTTTGGTGCCATTTTCATCAAATCATAAGAAAATATAATACCCGTTAGATTTCATAAAATCATAACCATGACATGACATATACCCAATAAGTAAAATGAGATCACATAACACAATGAAATATACAACTGAATTGTAATCAACAAAGATATAACCAAATCGACATTCATTCATAATAAATTCGATTACAAACATGACATAATACCACCATTCCATATATAATTAGAAAACATATATGATTGGTTCAGATACAAAATGATCACAACGATTAGGTTACAAGATAAAAGAATATATACAACCTAAAGCCATACTAGCCAGGATTGAACCCGTAATACTTAGTAGGCTATACAAAACAACTGGCCATAACAGAATCTAGGAACTGCTACCAGCCTCTAACGGTAGCTCTGGCTGTGCAAGACCTTTGGCGGGTCCCTACTGTCTCTCGAACTCTGTCATCTGAGTCAGAAGTCTCTTTATCAGCCTCATTGCCTCTGTGAGCTGCTTCTGCCTCCTGTGATCTACCACCAGCATCTCTGTAATCATCGTCTGTCTCCTATGGTCTGCTGACTGTAACTCTCTAATCTGTGACTGCTGAGCTAACACTGTGGTACGTAGCGACATAACCTATGCACGCGCAATATCACTCGCATCCATAGATCGTCCCCAAGCCTCTCTAGACATCCTAGCCTAACCCTAGTCTCAAACTCTGTTATCTTAACCCTAGTCTATATCCCTCGTATAAACCTCGTCTATATCCTGCCTAACCCTAGTCTCAAACTCTGTCATCCTCTAGCTAAGCTCTGTCACATCGATAACTACTGGTGTCCCCTGCATGGCCTCAACGATCTCATGTCGACCCAACTCTGTGTCAGTACTAACTGGTGCCCCTTGCAGGGTCTCAACTATCTCATCCCACGATTCGGTGATCCCATATCCAACATCTCTCTCTGGATCACGCCTGATCTCCCTATCTATAGTAGCTACAAAACCATAGTCTGCCCTAAGACCTCCAGCCGGTCTAGCAGCAGCAGCAGACGAGCTCTCTCCGACCTCGTATGTAGGACCAAGAGCGATACCTAACCTTTTTCGAGGCGGTAAGGTAACCTTGGGTCTGTCCTCTACTACGTCAATAGAGATAAATCAAGGTGGTGTCCCTGATGATGGTGCAGCTGGTCTGGTGTGGGAGAGTATGATGGGTGGTGGTAATGGTAGTGAATGGGAAGTAGATGCGGCCTCGGCTCTCAGCCGATCATACACTTGAATAACCCAACGACGAATAGACTAGTAGTGGTGAGGAGATAACAAGACTCATGATGATACTGGTATGGTGGTAAGAATCTGCGGTTAGTATGTGGTAGAAGGTCATCTGGAAGTGGTGATGACCATAGGGGAGAGCGATGAAGATGGGGAGTAGATATAACGAGAATCTGGCAACCTCTGCCTCGGACTCATCGTTCCCGAAATGGCACTGCTCCTCGCAGATGGGGCCTGATCAGGTCAGCTGGTAAGAACAACCAGCAGAGTCGCAGACTGGGCTCCTCCTCCTCGACTCGGCTCAATATCAACCTCCTCATCCCATCATCATCAAGACGGGGGGGGCCCCCCCCTCATCCTCATCATCGTTTTCATCTCCTCCGTCAGCAGGATAATCGACATGATCCTCCTCAGGGTCCTCGTCGTCATCCTCCTCTGGGTCCGCCTCAGGATCGGACTCCGGAACATAATTTGGTGACTGAGCAGTGGGTAAGGCAGCAGCATGCAGTGGCTGTTCCTCAGCCAGAAACACCTCGTCCTCCTGCGGCATATACTCAAGATATACCGGCTCTGTGATAAAAGCTGGTAGGGGTGGTGACTGTGGCTCCTCGGGGCCAGGTATGTAGTCTGGTGATGGCGAGGCCTGTAAGGCGACCTGCACATACGGGTCATCTAGCATCCAGGGCAATCCCTCGTGCTCAGGTCCCAACACTCCTGTGAATCCAACGTCTGAATAAGTCCTCAAACGGACTGATATCTCCGTGTGTGTGACCCCTGATTCATCTGAATCTGACATGACTGTATCTGAAAATCCAAAATAGCTTATATTAGTATTTAATATAAGACCCTTATAGTAATATACATTTGTATAATAACATGTATATCAATCAAGAATGCATCTAGTCTAACCAACTAATGCAACAACTAGTGTATCAATAAATGTATGCACTATGTATGAACCCGTGCAAACCCTTTTGTGTATGCATGTTGAAAACGGTTATGTCACATCCTGCAATTTTGGGAAATATTTTAATGACTATTTTAAACTTTGACTTTTCAGGTCCGATCTTACTTTTTGACTTATGATCTTTTATAGTCACATAAAAATGATTACCGCGTAACTGGTAAAATTTTCAGAAAAATTTTTAAATAATAAATCATATTTATTATTACATCTCTCAAGGGAAAGTTATTTTTAACTTATTTGATTCGAAAAAAAAAAGATCTATATATAAATTCATAGTTGATTTATCAAAAACGAACCACAAAAATCATGTTTTCATGATTCGGACTCTAAAGGCAATTGATGTGAACTGAATTTCCAGACCACTTTTCAGTTTAACCCGTACCTGAAAACATCAGAAGGTGCACTGAAATGCCCCTGCAAGATTAGAGCGAAAATAATTAAATTATATTTAATTATCACGTTTTATTAAATAAAAATATTTAATAAAATACTTAGCATTTTAATTAAAAGCGTTTTTGAAAACGCGAATATTCGAGTTGAAATCCATTTTTATTCTGAACAAGACGTAACCAGTTCACTAAATAAATAACGAATATTTTATAAACGATATGAAAAATATTTATGAAATAATATCAGAATAAATACTCCATTTTATCGGAAAAATGATTTATAAAAAACATTGGCGCAAGGTTCGAGATATGAATCGGCCGTTGAGTCGCTCAAACGAGTCCCGAACCGATAGTTATAAAAACCTTATTAAAAAGTTACACAATAAACCCTCAACTATTAAACATATTACATTTAGTTTAAAAGTTTTATATAAATATAAAACTTATTTTCTTTTTCATTCCATCTCTCAAATATACACACACACAAATACTTATACTCTCATCATCTCCCTCCTCTCTCTCCCTCAATATCCGGCCGCCGCCGCCGGCCATCATGCCGCCGCCGCCGGAAAAGTTTTCCGGCGGGTATTCCGGCCAAGTCCAAAGAGGATCTTCGCTACCCGATCTATTCGATCCCTAACACCACGCGCCGCCACGCGTACTCCCCACCACTCACCCACCGCCGCTGCCTCCCCACTCTACCTCCACACCACAGCCACTGCTGTCACGAACCACCCGCAGGGGTGCGTTCGGTTTAACAGGTGCTACCAAGGGTACATTGGTATTATGTTAACACCACGTGAGGGTGTTGGTTTCGGTGGAAAACCACCATCGGGGGGGGGGGGGGGGGGGGGTGTTGGTTTGCTCGGTGGCAGGAAAGCAGCAAGGGGGGTGTTCGGGTTGGGTATGATATCAACACCCACAAAGGGTGCGTTTGGGTCCGAGTTTGGCACCGCAAGGGTGCGTCCGGCATCGGGTCAGCCACCCGAATAGGGTGCATATGGCTGTGACATCCCCCACCCGGAATGGGTGTGTTTGTCGTGGTTTTGGGTTTGCACCATGGGGAGCATGAGGTTGCGGGGTCAAGCAGGGGGTGCACGTTTGTGATAACACCACAAGGGTGGTTGTTTCGGGTGGTCAGCCACCGAGTGCGGGTGCGTTTGGTTTTTGCATCGCAGCGGGTGCGTTTGGTTTTGCACCGCAGCGAGAGTGTTTGGTTTGTCAGGGGTTTATGACATCCAGCGCAGCGGGTGCGTTTGGCTGTCCGGGTCAGCCGAGGGGGTGGGATGCGTTGGTTTTTGTGGAGTAACAGCTAGGGGTGTTTGTTTTGCAGTATAACAGCCGTAAAGGCGTGTTTGGTTTGGGTTAACAGCCGTAAGGGCTGTTTGGATTGACAAAAGAGCACAAGGGGTGTGTTTGGTTGATATTAGCAGCCATAAGGGCTGTTTGGTAATATAGGAAGCACGAAGGGAGCGTTTGGGTGAGTAGGTTACCAAAAGGGTGCGTTTGGATTAAAATGAATTAACAATAAATATATCTTAAAATTTTATAGATATAAAATTTTAACAAGATTTATAAATCATAAAGTGGAACTAAATTGGTGGTTAATGATAAATAAATCGATAATTATACCTGGTTTTAGTTTAGTAGATATTAAAAACCTCGCGAAGTTAAATATTGATTTCGTTGTTAAGTGGGAAAAACATTAGATTGCATATATATGGGAAACGGTATATAAACGGAAAATTTCATGGTTAAATTTATATAATTTATATAAATTTTTATATTTAGTAATGTTTGCTTCTATTAATTTAGAAACCAATCAAAGGGACTAAGTTATATTTCAAGATATAGTAATTTGTATTATACAAATAACCGATAAACGAAACGAAAACGATATTTATACATGGGCAACTGTTTTTAGACACATCGTCGAAGCAACGAAATATGAATTATGGTTACAAACTGTTTAAACAACGGTTGTTTAAATTCATAAACGTTAAGACCAATTGTCACTTTTATTCCAAGTCTATTATAACTAAATTGGTGTCACCTAATTGGGTTAATTATTTACACCCACTTATTATATAATACTTGCAAAACATTATATACTTTTCCATTAATAGTTGGGATGATTGTCTGGTTATATAATTCACGGTATGAATTATATAAGGTTTATTTTTCATATGTAATATATAAAGAATATATATTACACGCTTTGTGTATATTTTTAATTTATTTATTTAACCAACCACCAAACTATTACAACTTTAAATCTAAATCTTTTTATCAATGTGTCACGTTGACATAACAATTCATCGGGAAACCCAAACGCATTATCCTAGGCTAGTGGGACTTAGCCGTTAGGATTAGTTGCAACTTCTTGATCGAGCCACTTCATTTTTTCCGTCCTGTTGGGCAGTATAAATAGCCTATTCGCCAAGTGTTCTGTCATCATCGCTGTGAGTTTATAACCCCACTGTCACTTGCTTTTACATATACTTTACGAATCTCCGAGGGAAGAATACATGCTAAAGAAACAACTTGTTTACATACTCATTAACGAACTCGATTCTTGATTATATCACACCTTTTCCTACTTATGGATTAAGTACTCAAAGCTATTTACGAATACAACATAAATTTTTATTGGACACAAGTGTTTTCGTTATCACTCCTGTTTATGTGTTTGCCTAATAACATACCCCACCATTTCCCATTAATCATGAACCTTTAAATTCTTGACCGAGGACCGGTTGAGAAGCGCGAGTTATAAATAGATCTATTTGGGATTGACATCCATGTACGTGTGAGTAACCGCTCTCACTATTTCGACTGAACTGGAAACAACGAATGCATACATGTCGGAAACCATTTGGGATGTTTACGGATTGAACATCTACACGGGCACCTTTTGTATTCATTAAATGCCTACATATATGTCGCGCTTCGTGTCATGAGCTTAGTGCCACAGTAGATATATTTATGTGGTACTGTATTTTTATAGTAAACCCATACTTCTGGAAAATAACGATCGCACTGTCCATACTACTTGTTAACAACTAATTTTTGAACACTTTTCATTATATTGCGGCGAAGCAATAAACACTAAACTCTTTTGGTTCTACATTTACTCTTACACTTTTGGCGATTATTATAAGGATTGAAATAATCATACATACTTTTTAAATCTTTGGATTCCAACATTTACATTTATACTTACAAAACTCTATGAACGCACCAACTTAATGTTGACACTTTTAAGCAGGTTTTTCTCAGCGTGAATTAGAGCTTGCTTACATGATTGTGCAATGGAACTAATATACGAATTTCATTATGGATTTCTACCTATATTCAAATGAATCAAATCTCGATTTGTAATGTTTATCAGTTTTCATTGTGGATGCATTATGGGACAAATGTTATATCAATTTCAAGAAAATCAACGAGATAACTTTTCAAACGACACATTTAGAGGTCGTTCTCTTGTATCTTGTGCGGTTTGTATTATGAAGTAACGCCCCTGAACATATTTCCCTGCGACCATTTTTTAGGGGTGTTACAATTGGTAATCAAGCCACGGTCTATAGAGAACAGGTTCATATTTTACCCTAGACTATAACCGTTTTCACAAACATTGCATCACATCAAACATTTTCAAAGTGCATACACGCTTCTGCTTATGTGCTTACATTACGTGATGCATTAAGTGCTTATGTGACATACATATATGTAATATATATGCTTACATCTTTTGCGTATATCGCACGTTTATTTATATAAGAGTTATTTATACTAAATACCAAGCATTTCTTAAGACATTGCCGATTGCTCATGGTCTCAATTATACCTCAACATTGTGAGATATTACAATGGTCCGCATCTTACTTCGTAGACATTGTGAAGTTTGCACAATGGGCCTCATTTGTTCTCAGACATTGGGTTAAAACAATGGTCCTCAAGGATAGATTTTTCTGCATAGCTTTATACTATATTGTATTACACGAAGACCTCATAATTTATGTTTACAGAATTATGTATGAATCAAGTATTACAAGTCTTGTAAGCGGGACTTGTAATAGGAAGATTGATATCATAATTGCTAATATTAACATAGCCCGTCACCGTCTGTTTACATGGGATTATGTATGAATCTAAGTATTACCAGTCTTGTATGGGCGGGACTTGTAATATGAAGATTGATATGATAATCGCTATGCTGAATCATTCATAGAGATCTTTACCTTATTTACTCTAACCAAGTACTCATTAATTATCTTGAACTCTATGTTGATCTCACCTGGCAGTTTTTACTCCTAGATTCCAAAGACGAGTTTGGAACACTCGTCCATACGTCAGTAGAACACATGCATCGTCATGTCAACCACTGAAGGTTATGAGAGGTACCGTATTGCATCGGAATAATTAAGTAGGATGAATTATAATCTATTAGTTGAAAGGAATAGACCCTTTCATTTAAATAAATAAATTTTAAAGCACCGACCCATAAGTTATCATTTCTGACTTACAATAAATTTGGTACGCTTCTTTATGTAAACAAGAAATATAAATGAGTCTGGGGCTTAATGTATCCGATATACACGAGAATGTACCTGAAATCGAAATCAACAGAATCCGTAAAAGGTCAGAGACACTATCGTGGTTGCTACTCAGCAGAATCTTAAGGCCTCACTTGGAGCTACCTTATCACATACTTAAGTTATTACTTTTGCCGTTGCCAATTCTTGCGATCATGAACTGTTCGTGGAACTAACAGACTTGTTACACACTTGAGCTAATGGAGCTGATTCATCGAACTAACGACTGTGTACCATAATCCTCCGTCTATCGCATAAGCTCTTTATTAAACTTTATTCTGGGAATATTGTTTCTCGAAACGTCCTCACTCTCTGCACCCCATCACCATTGTTAGGGATATTGTTGTTATGGTTGCTGTCGTTGGGCCCTAGAGCGGTCCCAGCTTGTACAACCTTATCCAATAGGTAATACAACCTCCTTAAACCAGATAAACACCTACCGACGAAACAGATAGTCGAACTATTCAATTCGGGCCACTAGTACGAAGACTTAGGTCGCGATACATCCTGGTACTGCCGAGTAAGTTGGATACTTACATCCATTAGCCTCGTCCGTTATTAATCATCGAACATTATAGATATCGGGAACTAGACTTTGTCCTTGAACAATTGCATATAGACATACCCACGCGACTACACTTTCTCCTTTGACACTGTCGCTATCAAGAGATTTTCTTCATAACGCGTTTATATCTGTCATAAGATCTGTAATGATTTTTTTTTGAGATACCCATTTTGATGGATTAAATATCCTGGTCAAACTTAGCCAAAAATTTTGGTATATTGAGGGTTGTCGAAACATCAAAATTTTGCTGAATAAAGTTATCATCGTCTTGTTTAGAACTGGTTTATTAAATCTTAAATTTTTCTTGGTCACACAATCGGTTAACACAAAAATTAAATCTCGGGACGAGATTTCTTTAAGGGGTAGGTACTGTAACATCCGGCAATTTTCGGAATTTAAATGAAATTGTTTTTTAAAAAAATTTTTAAACTTTGACCTTTCCGGTCCGATCTTGCTTTTTGACTTATGATTCTTTATCGTCACATAAAAACATTACCGCGAAAACTAGTAAATTTTCGAACAAATTTTAAATATACTAAACAAATTTAGTATTATACTCTCAAGGGAAAGTCTTTTTAACTTAATTTTTGATTCAAAAAAAAAGATATATATATAAATTCATAGTTGATTTATCAAAAACGAACCACAAAAATCATGTTTTCATGACATGATTCGGACTCTAAAGCAATTTGATGTGAAATGATATTCCAGACAACTTTTCAGTTTTACCCGAGACCTGAAAACAGTCAGAAGGTGACTGAAAGCCCCCGTCAAGATTTAAGAAGCGGAAAATAATTAAATTTTATAATTAATTCCACATTTTATTTAAATAAAAATATTTAATAAAAATACTTAGTCATTTTAATTAAAAGCGTTTTTGAAAAACGCAATATTCGAGTTGAAATCCATTTTTATTCCTGCGAACAAGACGTAACCAGTTCACTAAATAAATAACGAATATTTTATAAACGATATGAAAAATATTTATGAAATAATATCAGATAAATACTCATTTTTATCGGAAAAATAATTTAGAAAACAATGGCGCAAGTTTCGAGATTTGAATCGTCCGTTAAGTCGCTCAAACGAGTCCCAAACCGATAGTTATAAAAACCTTATTAAAAAGTTACACAATAAACCCTCAACTATTAAAATATTACATTTAGCTTTAAAGTTTTTATATAAATATAAAACTTATTTTCTTTTTCATTCCATCTCTCAAATATACACACACACAAATACTTATACTCTCATCATCTCCCTCCTCTCTCTCCCTCAATATCCGGCCGCCGCCGCCGAAAAAGTTTTCCGGCGGGTATTCCGGCCAAGTCCAAAGAGGATCTTCGCTACCCGATCTATTCGATCCCTAACACCACGCGCCGCCACGCGTACTCCCCACCACTCACGCACCGCCGCTGCCTCCCCACTCTACCTCCACACCACAGCCACTGCTGTCACGAACCACCCGCAGGGGTGCGTTCGTTAACAGGTGCTACCAAGGGTAAATTGGTAATTATGTTAACACCACGTAGGGGTTGTTTTGGATGGAAAACCACCAGCGGGGGGGGGGGTGTTGGTTTGCTCGTGCAGGAAAAGCAGCAAGGGGGGTGTTCGGGTTGGGTTATGATATCAACACCCACAAAAGGTGCTTTGGTCCGAGTATGGCACCGCAAGGTGCGTCCGCATCGAGGGACAGCCACCGAAATAGGGTGCATATGGCTGTGACATCCCCCACCCGGAATGGGTGTGTTTGTCGTGGTTTTGGGTTTGCACCATGGGGAGCATGAGGTTGCGGGTCAAGCCAGGGGGTGCAGCCGGGTTTGTGATAACACCACAAGGGTGGTTGTTTCGGGTGGTCAGCCACCGAGTGCGGGTGCGTTTGGTTTTTGCATCGCAGCGGGTGCGTTTGGTTTTGCACCGCAGCGGGAGTGTTTGGTTTGTCAGGGGTTTATGGCAGCCAGCGCAGCGGGTGCGTTTGGCTGTCCGGGTCAGCCGAGGGGTGGGATGCGTTGGTTTTCGTGGAGTAACAGCTAGGGGTGTTTGTTTTGCAGTATAACAGCCGTAAAGGCGTGTTTGGTTTGGGTTAACAGCCGTAAGGGCTGTTTGGATTGACAAAAGAGCACAAGGGGTGTGTTTGGTTGATATTAGCAGCCATAAGGGCTGTTTGGTATAATAGGAAGCACGAAGGGAGCGTTTGGGTGAGTAGGTTTACCAAAAGGGTGTGTTTGGATTAAAATGAATTAACAATAAATATATCTTAAAATTTTATAGATATAAAATTTTAACGAGATTTATAAATCATAAATTGGAACTAAATGGTGGTTAATGGTTAAATAAATACGATAATTATTACCTTGTTTTAGTTTAGATATTTAAAACACGCGGAAGTTGAAATATTGATTTCGTTGTTAAGTGGGAAAAACATTAGATTGCATATATATGGGAAACGGTATATAAACGGAAAATTTCATGGTTAAATTTATATAATTTATATAAATTTTTATATTTAGTAATGTTTGCTTCTATTAATTTAGAAACCAATCAAAGGGACTAAGTTATATTTCAAGATATGGTAATTTGTATTATACAATAACCGGATAAACGAACGAAAACTATATTTTTTACATTGAGGCAACTGTTTTAGACACGATCTGTCGAAGCAACAAAATATGAATTATGGTTACAAACTGTTACAAACATCGGTTGTTTAATTCATAACGTTAAGACAATTGTCTACCTTTATTCAAGAGACTTTTTATTAACTAAATTGTGCACCTAATTTGGGGGGGGGGGGGGGGAGGGGGGGGGGGAGGGGCACGAACCAACGATCAAGAATACGTCAAGTAGTCGAACAAACAATTTTTCCCCAAGGGTATTGTTTGGTTCGAATATACTAGGAGAAGAGGAGAAGAAGGGATGATAATTATGAGCTCTAGGATCCTCCTTATATACTAGATGATTTTAGGGTTTACCTAAAATAGATATCTTGGAGGAAAAGATAGCTCACAAGCCCAATCCGACCCTTTCGAATCCTTGCCCGGTCAAACTCACCCAAACAACCCTTTGGGTTTGACTTTTTGACTTTTTACTTATTTATGGTTAATTAAATTTAATTACCTATTAATTAAAAAGCCTTATAGTTAATTATTCGTAAATGAACTAATTAACGACCGTTAGTATTCTATCTTTGGAATATTAATATACATAATAAATATACTGATAACATCAAATAATTGATACATTTTAATATCATATTCCCTATAAAAATGCTTACAAATATGTTATTAATGTATGAAAACATTACTTAATTGTTTATTATTAGTTTTCAGGGACCAAGTGAGCATTTTAGCAAAAGAGAAGGGATTTGGACAAGAAATGCACTAAAGTGAAGAGTTCAAGGCACTTTACGGCGTAACACCCCCGAGGGATTAAGTGTCTCTAAGCTTATGCCGCAACATTCAAATTTACAAGAGATGATGTATTTGACTTAGCGTTACGGCATAACATAGGCGACAAGGTTACGCCGTAACATAATTTTATGCCTAGAAGATTGGATGCTTACGTAGCAAGGTTATGGTGTTACATCCCATAAGGATTATGCCGTAAACCTTTTGAAGCCTATAAATAGAGCCCTCCTCTGGCTCATTCAGCATCACTCACCACCACCACTTCACACACAGTTCTAAGGGGTAAACCAAACCCCCAAGGTTCGAACCATTTCATCTGAAGGTCCAAGGGAGAAGCCACTAGCATACTTATTGTATTTAATCGTTCATTTCATTCTCTGTAAGAACTATTATGATTCAATCCATGTCTTCATTCATTAATTCTTGCATTGCTGTTACTATGAGCGGCTAAGCACTCCTAGTGCTGGCCTATCCATGTAGTTATTATTGTTGTGATTATGATTTCCTGTTTAATTATGGTTCTGTTAGATATCCTTATAGCCTTTCGTTGATCATATGTTTTGGTAGTATAGAGGGTATCTTAGATCTTATTAATCCTGATATTAGACTTACCATGCTGAACCTGGGATTAGTAGGGTACTAGGGTAGCATGACATCTATCCCTAGTGTAGGAATTAAACAGATTACCGCCTTTGTCACATTTAATACTTATAAAGCGTGGGAACTCTTTTAGAGGAGGTTAATAATCGGTTTAGATTATAGATTGGTCTTAAGGGTTGTTAGGGTTTAACCACTGCAAGCTTGGATGCTCTGCTCATGTGATCATAGGGGAATGTTGTTGATCGCAAAGTAACATAGACCAAACCTTAAATGAAAAGTCGGTTGTCGACTTTAGAACCTACTAATGGAACTTAAAATTGTGTGAACATGCACAGAAAATGGTAATCATAGCTGATTCAACCCCCAAATTTGGTCGCAGCGGTGTAACACCCCCAAATTGGGTCGCAGCGGAATAAGGGTCCGGGGCGTGTTACTTCATAGATCAATAACACAAGATATATATAGAACGACCAAAAAGTCATTTAAAACCGATACATTGGATTTAACAAAGTATTTGTTACATAAGCCCGAAGCTTCACTTGTTCACTTGTTCAAAATACAAAGATTTCTAGCCCATAACAGATATACAAAATGTAATGCGACAAAATCTTTAATGCATGATATCCAAATCAAAACCACCAATGTATCCCTTGCACCTCGTGCTTATTGACCTCCTGAAAAACATTGCTTTAAAACGTCAACAATAATGTTGGTGAATTCATAGGTTTGATAAATCGTATATTGTAGGACCACAAGATTTCCTAAGTGTATGATAATGCAACAGATGCAGACATCATATAAATGTAATTACATTGCCCTAAGCTCATGACACTGAAGCTCGACATAAATGAATACCATATAAATGGCCTACATTGCCCGTGATGATGTTCTAACCCGCAACATCCTATGTTCGACATGGTATACGTTCGTTTGCCCAGTGATAGCTAATCACCCGAACGGGGATGTCAATCCCAATAGATCTATTCATAACATTCGCGCTCACAATCCAGTAACTGACAGTTCATGATAATGGGCTCAACTAGGGTTATCGCTACTTAGGCAACACGTAATCATAATGTAAAACTTATCCACTTGTGTCCAATTATAAAACAGTGCATGTTTCTCACCCCAAAAACTTATAAAACAAATCATGTAAAACATGGGGCTATGAACTCACCTTGAGTGAGCGAATATCAAGTGTATCACAGAAAATGTGTCACGGTAATGATCGAGTGCAACCTAATCCAATATAGGTCGTATAAGTACTAATCACATTGGGTAACTACTACCATATATAATTCTATATAGCTAATCACCATCTAATTGTTTTAGTGAAATCATATTTATAAAGTTAAAACGTTTATAAATATACCTTTGGTAAAAATGACATAACTTTCACGTTTCAAGTTCGTTTCTTGCGTTTCTTATGTCCACGCTTTCGTATTAAGACGACGTATCAAATTATGACATTTTTGTATTTCATGTCCTCTGGTGAACAGTAATTTTTACTGTTCACACCAGTTATAAAGTTATTTTTATAGTTTTAGTTGTCGTAAAACCCGTAAATGTAATAACTTATTCGTTTTAAACCCGATTTTAGCGATTCCTTCGAGCACGTCTTTGTAATTGAAAGGTGTATCAAAAGTATCACATTTTATACATTTGGGTCTGCTGATGAATAGTAAATTTTACTGTTCATAGTTTATAAATTTACTTTTATAAACTTTAATTATCGTAAACGCCGTATTTTATTCGTTTTAGCTCTGTTTTTAGTAATTCTTTCAAGCACGATCTTGTAATTGAAAGTTCTATTTATTTATGAGGTTTACAAAAACAAATGTTCCTGAGATGAACAGTAACTTTTATAAAAATAGTTTTATAAAAGTATTTTTATACATTTTAAGTATATAAACTCGCGTAATTCTTAACTTCTTTGTTTTTAATTGAAAAATTACGTTTCTTATTGTTTTCGAATCCTAAAAATATGTGTGATTTAATAAAAATACTAAACCTTCTGTTTGTAGAAGTTTTATAACAAGTTTTTATAAAAATTCTTTTATAACTTCGGTTATTATCGTAAAACTCGTAAACTACGTATCTTGTTCGTTATAAATCGGTTTTTCAAGTTCCTTATATGCCCGGAATCATCATGAGACGTATTATTCTATAAAAATGTAATCCCCACTATTGGGAATTCGAAACCAAACAGCCCTTTTATGTCCTTTATATAACTAATTATATACACTTTATTTTATATACTTTTTAACCTAATAAAAATACACAAGTTTTCCACAACCTTTTATATCATATGCCATACATATATAATGTCCATAGGTCCATATGGTGTCTATGAGTCCAAAATATCAAGTCCTTAACAAAGCTTTAAAATCTTAAACTTTCTTAAGTAACTTTTAATCACTAGTTTATGTATACACTTTTTATGCTTTAACAAACATGTTACAATACTTATAATCCCATTATATCATGATATTACCAATCACATAACATATGAAAAAGTGTACAAAATGATGATCACAAGTAAAAACTCTTTTTACATGTTTAAAAGTCCTAAATGGTGATTTTGCTAAATAGAACATATATACACATAAAATTTGGGGGGGGATATATGTAAAGACAGAAAGGGTTTCAGATGATCCTTCTTAATTTGATGTTATAGATGAACCACAATATCTAACCCCTAGGTTTAGATTAAACTAAAGTTGTACCACTTGAAACCCTAATTCCAATTAGAACCCTATTTGTTTTTCTTGCTTCAATACTTGTAAACCTTTAACCAACCCTTCAAAACACCTTAGGTTATCATAGGAATGATGTATGAGTGCTTGTATGGTCTTAGAAAATCAAGCTATGGATTTTATAAAAGGGGGGTTTGTTGCCGTGGCTTATGCAAGAGAGAAAGAGAGAGTTGTGTGAAATTTTACTAAGTAAAATAAAGTGTAAGTGTTTCTCTTTCTAGTTATAAGAGTTATATAAGTCATATGCTAGTAAGGCAACACTTGTAAGAACACAATAGTCTGAGACATAATGAGGGTTTTTAGGGAGTCATTGGTCAAAAGTATGGGAAGTATGGCTTGATTTAATTTGTAGAGATGTACAAAAGACCATGTGGTGAATTTTTGTGATATTTCTTTGTATAAATCCACCTATATCCGGCCATATATGTATATACATGATATATTTTTGTAATTTTTGAGTATTAGGTACAATTGTGGGTATTTGTTGAAGCGTAGAAAAGTTTTGGTGGTTCCGGGTATGCCTAAACGTATTTTATCACGAAACGTAAACACTTTACGTAACCAACAAAAATAAAATGAACAAAGTTAATAATTATCCTCAAAATAATTACTTAACACTTGCTTGATGTAAACATTTAATCGTTTGATGCCCGTTACATTGAATGATCATTTTTAGCTTACGCGATTTAACTTAACGTTTACGATTTAAAACAAACGCGTACAATACTAAAAATACATAGTGAATTTATTGACGCCACAAATGACCCTAAAACACGGGGTGTTATATTTTGTGTATGTAAAGATAATCAATAAGTAAAAGACACAAAAATAACTTTTCAATGTTTAACTCTTTTTATTAAGAATTATACCCCATATGCGGAACTACAATGGGGATTGAATGACAATGTGTGTGTGTGTGTGTATGTGTGTGTGTGTGATATCCTTACTAATAACTTTTCATAAACTTAAAGTGTTATGCAAAGTTAACTACTATGCTAATCAACTGAGCTTACTCAGGGACTTAGTAGATTTGGAGGAGTAGGTGTTGGTGAAAGTTACGAATTTGAATGTACAAACTTAACCTACTCCTTTACAAGACGTTTGCTATTTATACTGTCTAGGTAGGGTCATACCCATATGGGTGATAAGTGCTTGACCCAATGCTGATAGGATAGTACATATTGTATACCTTTGTCTTTATTACAATTCTATTCTAAGTATGGGACAAACACACTTTCTAAGGTCAGTACTGACACTGACCTTGTCTTCATACCCTATTCAGGATAGTTTGACTTCAGGCAGATAAGAGCTTGGACTTATCTATTTCAAACTATCTTGCCTATTCTTCAATCTATCATCTTCAGGGTCTTCTAGTTGTTAGAGATCGTATGGGGTTCAGTGAGTCTATTGCCACAACTCACTGAACCCATCACCTTCTTCTTTGGCTTAGGCTTCATTCACTGAGCACCTCCTCACTAAATGCTAGAGTCTTTCTTATAGACTCAGGCTGAGAATCCTAAAGGTAACTCACTGAGTGACTATTCACTTAATGACCTTGAAATGTTAAAGGTTATTAACACTTATGATATTTTGTATTCAAATTCTAAGTAAAAGATCATTGGGCACTAAATTGGCCCAACAATCTCCCCCTATTTGGATATAAATATAGCCTAAGTGTTTTTCAGTGTGAGTGAGTAAATACAGCTTCTTCTCACAATGAGTCTAGAAAGCACGTAAGGGATACTTGTAACTTAAAAGTACTTTATTGATCAGGGATTACATTTCCTACCAATCTATTACAAAAGATAAACAAAATTACAGCATAAGTACTTAGTCTAACAGGTACCTATCGGCTTCCAACTTTACTTTCTTAGACTTAAGCTTCTCTTGGACAGGGTGCTCAGAGCAAAATCTGGCAATCTCTGAGGTCTTAATCATTGATGCCATCACTAAGTATGATACCAGAGAATCCACTCTAACCTTATGAATGTCATTCCATCTTTAGAAGGCTTGATCACCAAACTCATCAATGAAGAAGATCCCATATTCAGGTTCTTCAATGACCATGTTGTTTACAAATGGAACTCCTTCAGGGAGAATTCTATTGCATTCTAACCCATGTACTAGATTTCAGGATCAAGTTTCATATGCTTCCTTTTTCTTCTTGGGGATTGGGATGGAGCTTGTTTAGGGATTAGAGCAGGGAGAGCATACTGAATTCCAAGTTCTTCAGGAATTTTCTTCAGTCTTTCATATCTTTTACTTAAGGATTTCATCAGGTCCTTAACAATGGAGTTCTTTTTATTCTCAATGATTAGACCCAATTTACCTGATTTAGTGATCCAAAAGTCTGCAAACTTGAATTGGTTGTGAACCTCAAAGTTCCTCTTATCATTGTTCATGTACACAGTGAGTACTTCTAGCTTAGAGTTGGGATGGATTTTTACATCAGTGATTGGCTCATGCTTGAGTCTGCTGGAGATGGTCCACTTATACTGCACAACTCTTTTCTTGTTGAGCTATGTCAACATTTTAACCTTCTCAGTGTGTTGCCTCTTGTGAGCCTACATCTCAGCATCCTGAGCCTTTTTGAACTTTTTACCTGCCTTTAGACTAATGACTTTCTTTGGATCAAATTTTATTACTTTAGTCTTGGTTATCACAAGTCTTTTGGCTTCTTCCTCAGCCTTCTTAATCTGATCTTCCTTGTCCATGTGTGTTATAATTTTTTCCTTAGTAAGGTAGAATAATTTCCCATTTATTTTATAGGGAACAAGATTTGGAGCATCAGGATCAGGACATAATTCTTTCGATGCAGGCACAAGCTTCTTTGAATAAGGTTCGAGTTGTTCCTCAGTAGCAATGCCCTTTCATTTTCTTTATGTATCTTGAGGTTCAGGTGGTGTTATATCAATCACTAGACTAGTAGGTTAAGGAATTTGGATTTCAAGGGTTGTGCCAGTGAGTTTGATAGTTGATGGAGAGCTCATTATTTCCAATTTAGGGTTGGGCATAATCAGGGGTTTGACTATTGAGATTGGAATTGCTCTTGTTGGTCTCTCAGGCTCTTGCTCTTTTTAACGTTGTCTTCAGTTTCTTTGGTTTCCATGTCATCAGTTTACCCCTTAGTATAAGAAAGAGGTTCTTCAGTGACTGTTGGTGTGACATTCTCCCCCGAACATTTGCTGGCCCTCTAGTGATAGCAAGTGTTGTTTGTAGCATACTGCTTAAGGGGGTGGAAGACTGACCTTTAAAGGCCTAATAAATCTCTATCATTATAGATTTGATATCTGAAGTGTCTTGCCTAAGAGAAGAAACTTCATTTTTAATTTCAGCCTAAGAGTTCTCAATAGCTGTCATTCTTGAACTAAGACTCCAAGCCATAGAAGTTGATGACTTGGCCCATTCAGGTAGATGTTTATCTTGGCTAAGAGCAGTAGGCTAAAGAGATTCCACTAAAGACTTCAATCCTTGGAAATCAAAGTTCTTGATGAGTGTGAGTAGTTCAGTGAGATAAGTGAAATTCTTTGTGTATGCCTTAGTAGCCTCAATCACTTTCTTGTTAAGTACATGATCTTCTTTAACAGTATCTTGAATATCTTTGAGTGTTTCAGTGACCCCATTTAAATCATTGAGAAGATCACCCCTTGCAATTTTGTTTTTATCAAAGGAGTTCAAGGCTGCATTGATAACTTTGTTAGTCCGATCCATGTGATCAACATTTTCTTCATAATATCCTTCAATGGAGGCTCTGAGGTCAGCATAAGGGACAACAGCTTCTTCATGATGTGCCCATTGTTCTTCAGTAATTCTAGTGAAAAGAACTCTAGAAACCTTCCTAAGATACTTGACCAGTTGCCTTTCAGTGAGTGGCAAGATGTTGTCGTATTTCTTGAGTTTAGGACTAGAGGAGTCAGAAGCTGATTCATCGGTGTCTTGAGTGTGAGATGACTCAGGCTAATATGTGTTTGATGGTGGAGACTAATGTTCTTCTTTAGCAGCCTTAGTATCTTCATCCATGTCTTCTCCAATAGCAAATACTTCCTCATCATCACTCTCTTGAGTCAATTCATCCTTAGAGAGTAGAAAGACTTAGACATCTTCTATGGTTTTAAGTTGCAAAGGTTTAGTGCCCGACTCCATTTTATAAGAAGTCTTGCCTTCGTTTCTTGTCAGGGTCTAGTACCTTAATCTAGTGTACTGGGTTTCATCTACCTGGTACTTAGCACCAGTCCCTGAAAGATCAGCAACAGTGAGGTTGATTAGTTCCATATCAACCGGTGTTTTGTTTCCCTTTGAGTCTTTGTCCCCAAGTGGCCCTTTAGGTAATGAAGTGATTTTAGCTACAGCTTCATAAGAAACCATGGAAGTCAATCCCATATGGATTTCTTGTTTCCCACTAAGTCTTTGGGATCAGTAGTTGTACCCTTAAGCAACGATTGTGATTTACGAGTGCCCTCATCGAGTGTGGAAGGCAATCTCGTACCATCAGTTTATATATTTCTCTCTGGATCTTTGGGATCAAGTACGATGCCTGAGGAGACTGAGTGGGATTGCTTAGAATCCACCGTTAGCTTGGGTGTGGTGTTACTTTGGTCTTAGTAGGTGGCATCTTAGACTTGGGATATTTCCTCTTTTGAGGCAGTGTCCCTGAAGCCTCAGGGCCCTGTGACTGGTGTGTGGTTGAAGTCACAGTCTGAGACTTCCCTTTCTTTTTCTATATAAAGAAAGGATGTGGGCTCATTGATTTTTCATTGTTGTTCACAACAACCATGAAGGCCGTCAATTTAATAGGGGTGACTTTGGATGGGTCCTTTGAAAAATTTGAGTTATTCAGGATGGTGGGAGAGCTCCTAAAACTTGCATCCTAAGTGTATACAGGACCCAGTAACACTTCTAAGGCACAAGAGACAAATCTAGTGTAGGAGACATACTTCTGTCTAGACTTATTTGTGAGCCTGGTTACGAGATCACTATAAATGATCTCTCCTATGTATACCTTTGTCCCTATGAGGAGATAGTAGGCAAAAAGCTGTTGAATTGAATTCACTTGCTCAGTAGAAGAGTAGTTCCCACCGAGAACCTGAACAACAAATGTGAACATAATTCTCCAAGCCACAGGAAAGGCAGTTTTCAGGACGAGTATCCTATCCAATAGAATTGGATTTTCAACATCTTGGCCAATTCATCCTTTACTTCTTCAGTTGAGGGATGAGACAGATATTTGCCTTTAGCATAATCAAGTCCAGCGGATTCAACAAAGGTTTTATAGTCAAGTGTTAATGGCTTCTTGCCATTCATTACTGAGAACTTGATTAAATACTCCTTAAGAGGACGTTCCTCAGAGTTATTTTTAGGAGGGTTTAGGTCATAAGCAATAGCAGTGCACCAGAACTCTCGGAGGAAGTTTTGGTACACCATTTAGGGTGTTTTGGTAAAAGTCTCAGCCAAAGGGCAATTCATCAAATATTTACAAATATCATGGTAGGCTGGGGCAGTTTGTGGATAACAAAAATTACCCACAACATTATTGTTATGAAAAACAAGGGATTTCACAGTTAAGTCACCACACTGAGGGGCATACTCAATTGCTTGGTTTGCTGCCATTTATAGATTTAAGAAAAAAAGGACAATGGCAATATATCAAACACCAAATGGTCACAAGTTTAATCTAACTTTGATCATTGTCGTGAAATGCTTGATATGTTATCAAGGTTGTGGTGATACTAAAATGGATATATTAGATGAACAACTTTGACCAAAAAATGGTTTGATGAAAGTTTTACCTAGAAAATTGTAAAGAACGCACACTTGGTGCTTTGAGAACCAATTTTTTTATAGATTTTAGTTGCTTTTGAAAATTTGTGTGTGTTTCTTGTTTTGAAGGGGTATTTATAGGTGAAAAGTGATGGGTTTTCTATTCCCTAACTAGATTAACATAAAGCGGAAACAACAATTAATCTAGGGAAAGAAGGAAACTAAACCCTAAAGGATCTTAACCTAATAAATAAAAGCAACTTAAAGAAATAAATAAATAAATAATAAAATACTAACCTTTGAGAAAATTGGATTTCTCACACCCAGACCACCTTGGTTGAACTTGGAGGCAAGTTATCAAACAAGAGTACCTCTAATAGCTCATACCCATGAACCAAAGAGAAAAAGGGATTTGAACTCCTAAGGTCTTGTTACACGAGTTAACTCTTACAAGGAGTAGGAATAAGAAAGAGAGAAATGAGCAAATAAAGCCTTGGCATACCCCTCTATTTATATTGAGAGGAAGGGACTTGGAATATCTCTTTGGAGGGTGGTATGTGTGTAATTACACATACCTTTTACCTAATAAAACGACAAAAAATGCACATAAAATGCCATAAATATGCTTGTTTTTGTGTTTGTACTATGCAGGTACCAGATATTCACTAAAGGACAAACACAAAGCCAAACCAGACAAAACCGAGAGCGGAATTGGAAAGAGAGCGAAAAATCGAAGCCAAGGGTACAAAAGGATTGAAAACGGAGCTAAAACGGCAATTTCCGGATCGACTCGACAACGTTTGTGCATTTAATGAAGTCAAGACGAACTCAAAGTCAACCCCGGGATATGGCATTGGAAAGAGCATCGAAAACCGAACCCGAAAACCTAATAGTCAAAAGTAGGCCTACCCGTACCCACCTAGTGGGCCCGGATCAACCCACTATATCTATATTAAACCCTTAGCCCAAATCCAAATACAAAAGCCCATTCCTTTCTTTATAAAAAACAATTCGGCCCAAAAACTAGTACTGGCCCAACCCTTAAACACTTAACGGGCGTTAAGCCCATGTCACCAAAACCCTTTACACCGTTAGTCCAAAAGGACTAACGTTGTTAGTCTAAAAGGACTAACGGTGTAATACCCAACCAACTTCAAGGACCAACAATGTTAGAAAATAAGGACGGTTCTTGCAATACCCCTTACCACCTTCAAGGGCCAAAATTTCCCTTTTCCTAAAACTCTTACCCATTGATATAAAACCCTTTTACCCGCCAAATGATACTATTCATCATCCCTAACCCCACTCACGCTTTGTGTATGTCCTGCAACAAACAGACAAACCAACTCACCCATGACAAAAACAACTCAACCCTACCCCCCCCCCCCCTTAACCATATGTATAGGTTGGCAATCCCTTACTACTCTATTGGATGGAAATAAAGACAAATTATTCAAGGGTTTGGATTGATTTGCTTGGGCACAAAGCAAATTGAAGGGCCAGGATGGAGTTTGGTTTCACCAAACAAACACAAGAAACACACAATGAAAACTCCTCAGCCAATAAAAGAAGAAGAAGACAAAGAAGACAGAAGGAGGATAGAGGAGTAGTGTAGCTTATCTTTCAGCTTATTTTACATTTTCCAGTCTTTAAATTCATGTATTTTACTTATTAAAAAGCATTGTAACCTTTATGATTTAATGAAATGCTATTTTTTCCTTTTAATATTGTAACACCCCCATTTTTACATATAGCAGCGAAAACTAATCTGGGGTATTACTTCAAGGTACAACAGTCATAATCATAGAAAACGAATCAAAAAGAGTCGTTTTTTTGAAAATAAGTTATCATTCATTATTTCTTCAGAGTTTTTACAAACGAGAGGTTCCCAAAATCTATATAATAAAGTTTGAATGATAACGGCTTTTCCATCTTCATGTTCTCGCCACTCCGTGCCATTAGTTACTTGAGATAAAACATGCTAAAAAGTCAACATAAAGGTTGAGTGAAATCCATAGGTTTAAGTAATATAATTTAAATGCAAATGAGATATTGGGCTATGTTGATATACACCCGTTATTGAAAACATATTTATTATTGCCATTAGCTAATGAATCCGAAGCCTTAGGGTATGGTGATACGTTATAGCCCCTGTGGGTACCTTTGCCAAAATACCCGCATGATTTCTAATGATGTGCAATTGGTTACTCGGTAACTGGTACCCAACGGGAGTCCAGCCCAATAGATCTATTCACATCATTCGCGCTATACTACGGAGAGTAATTAACGGTTAATAAAAATACAAAAATATAAAACTCACAAAAAATAAAAAAATAAAAAAATAATAAAAAAAAATAAAAAATTAATTAATTAATTCATAAATTAAAAAAAATTCCAAGACATGTCTTCCGGTTATCGATAACATTTACGGACCTAGAAATGTCACTCAATAATGACACAGGCCTTTAAATGAAGCTCGATCGGAAGTTCAAACTTTTCAAAACATGTCTAAATGGCTTGCAGTTACATCAGACTGCAACCCGGTTTTCAAAACGAGGAAAGATCATCGCCAAAAAGACGGTTATTCCTAACAACGGGTGATTAAGTTCTCCCGGGCATGGATTACTTTATATCCGTGCATCCTCGATCTAATGTACGCTTCAGTGCATTATTTCTTGATAAAGAAAAGAAATCTTCTTTTATTCTTATAATTTTCTGTCTATGATTCTATAAAAACATGTAATCTTATGATCAACCAAGAACAAGAGAGAGATGTGGGTTGTGATGTTAGAGAGAAGGAATGGATGGAATGTATGATGTTTATTAGATGGAATGTAACAAATGGAACAACCAACCCTCTCCAAGGCTAGGAGAGGGGCTTATATAGGTCCTATAGGCCGGCCCATGGGTTATGATGGGCTTCCCATGGGTCTTGGACCGGACATAGATTACTAATCTAATCATTACATAAACTACGAGCTAAGACTATTACAACTTGGAAGTGACCGACACTTTTTGTGTTTCCAACACCCTTGTAGTTATAACTTTGATAAAATGACACTTTTAGTCCTTTTAGTTATAAGTTTTTGAAAGTTACGATATATACCCCTTGCATGGATAATTTTTACAAAACATGTCCAAATTGCCATGCAAGCTTATTTTAACATTTCAATAGACATTTATAAGTTATAATAAACTAAAATATGAAGATTTAACCCAACGCAAGTTTAAAATAATGATTTGTTAAGCTAAGAAGCAAAACGGGTCATATTAGGGTTGTAAAATGAAAACGCATGGGTTTTAAGCTCAAATTCTTTCATGACTTAACAAAGCACTTATTTTAATGTTAGTTAAGCTTATTGGGATAGATTATAACAATAGTTTACAAGCTTAGCTTATAGATTAAGCAAAAACATGAAATTAGGGTTTCGGGTGTACGGTTTTGGATCAAAAAGGTAAAACACATAGGTTTTTGAGTTCAAAGCTTTATATTATGATTTTAGCATGATCATATGAACATTATAAGGGTATGAATTTAGAATATAAGCTTATAGAACCGGGTCTTGAGCTTATAGCTTAGAAATGGGCCAGAATCAGGACTTTTAGCTTCGTACGCCTAGAATAACAACTCCGGGCTTCTTTTCTTGGTTTCTTTTGCTTTACTTCTATACTTGAGCCTTCTAAGACCTACTTAGCACTTAATGGAGCAAAGGATTGCTGCCTATAATGGGTATGAGATAAGAGAGTGGGGGATGAGAATGAATGAAGTTCTATGGTCCTATTTATACTAGTTTGAGACCAAGGAGGTTCGGAAAGTTTGCGTACTGAACGAGGCGTGAGACACTTGTAGGGTTAGTGTAAGATGTGTTATCAGTATAGATATGAGGTGTGGTGCTAGGAAGCTAGAATGATGGTGTGGATACCCCCTTGGGCTGCCGCGGCTATTTTGGCTCAAAAAGGGGTGATGTGGCTTTCTTGGTGACCAAGGGAGGCAAGATATTTATGTTAGCAGGTGTGTAAGCTGCTTAGGGTTGCATGTGCATGAGTTATTTGCAAGAAAAAGGGTTTAAAATGGGTAAGAATTGCAAAAAGGGGGTCGCGGGTTGGTTTGGGTTATCTAGGGCTCGAATTGTGGTTTTTGGCTTATATTTCGCACACATTTCTTAAGTGATGATAGATACATGATCTTATGGTTGGTATTAAGGATTATCAATGGAAATTAGCAAGTGGTTTGGGTTAAAACGGGTCAAAAATGAAGTAATGAGGTCGCGGGTTTCATATAGGTGCGATTAGGGTTTACTAGGGTTTTCTAGGCTTGGATTTCGTGTACATTTGATTAGGAATGATAGGTTACTGATCCTAAGGCTTATATTAAGTATTATAATCAAATTTGATGGTAATTTGGGTTAAATTAGGTAGGAAAATTGAATAAACGGGTCAAAGTCACAATTAGGGCACAATTAGGGTTTTCTGGATTTGTTTCTTGTATAATTGAAGTAGAATGATGATAATGATAATGGAGTATGATTGGAATGTTTGTAATTAATGTTATATAACTTATTTAGTATTGGGTTAGGTTTACAAGGTATAATAATGAAGAAACGAGTCATGTTCAGAAACTAGCTCGGTTTTAGGGTTTAGGGTTTTGGAATTAGGTTTTGAGTGTAATAAGATGTATGAAAGTTTTTGGATAGAATAATTAGGGTTTAAACATTGTATATTGAGTGTAGTAGCTTGTACACAAGTGGTGGTGAAGAAATTTGAATGAAAACGGAGGTAAAACGGCTATTTTGGAGATCATGCTTAATGACTTGTACATTGAGCTTTTAGAGACTTGTACTTTGACTTGAAGAGATTTTATATTCAATGATATGTTATATTGCTTGTACATTGCTTTAGTAGCTTTGTGCATTCATTTTAGATGTTAATCCTTCATGGAATTAGGGTTTAGAGGCATCCGATAACGGTTTAAAGCCCGTTTTGATATAACGTTGTGAATGGTACATTATAGGAATAATGTACTTTGTAAAAATGATATTATGATATTGACTTGACATATATGATTATAGGATTTCCATATGTAGGTTGTCTGAGCCCATTAACTTTAGTTATGCAGGATATATTGCATATTGATATATTGGCAAAGTAATGTAATGTAATAAAGCAAAAAAATTCCCTGAAAAAGGTGAGGTCATATATAATTGATAGATTGTACATCATCTAACTTAATAGATGGATATTTACATTTATGAAAATTGCAGGTTGTTATAGTCCCCTATCCTTATAGAAATCTCGTCCCAAGATTTAATTGGATTTTAAAGTGATGATTGAGAACAGATGAGAATATTTGGCATGAATTTCGTCTTCGCGTTCCCATGTAAACTCTGCTCCTGTTTTAGAGTTCCATCACACTTTAATTATAGGAATATGACTTCGCTTTAATTTCTTGGTTTCACGATCCATAATCTTCACTGGTTCTTCTACAAAGTTGAGTTTGTCGTCGAGTTGAAGTTATTTCATTGGAATAGTGAGAGATTCATTGGATAACCATTTCTTGAGATTAGAAACGTGGAAAGTATTGTGGATACTACTAAGCTCTTCAGGAAGCTCTAGTTTGTACGCCAGTAGGCTAATTCGTTCAAGAATTTTAAATGGTCCAATGTATCTGGGATTAAGCTTTCCTCGTTTTCCGAATCGAAAGATACCCTTGCGGGGTGATACTTTCAACAAAACACGATTGCCAACTTGAAATTCTAGAGGCTTTCGCCTTACATTGGCGTAACTTCTTTGTCAATCTTTTGCAGCTTGTAAGCATTGACGAATTTGTACGATCTTTTTAGTGATTTCTTGAATTATTTCTGGTCCTGTGAGTTGAGAATCTCCAACTTCGGCCCAGCAAACAGGTGATCTCCACTTTCGTCCATAAAGTACTTCGAACGATGCTGCCTTGATACTGGCATGATAACTGTTGTTGTAGGAGAATTCTACCAATGGTAAATGTTTATCCCATCCTTTCCTGAAATCTATGACACAGGCTCTCAGCATGTCTTTGAGTGTTTGGATAGTCCTTTCACTTTGTCCATCGGTTTCAGGATGATATGTTGTACTCATGTCTAGCTGAGTACCCAAAGCATTCTGCAATGATTGCCAGAACCTGGATGTGAAATGACTGTCACGATCTGAGATGATAGAAATTGGTACGCCATGTCGAGAGACTATTTCTTTGATGTATAACCTCGTAAGAGTTTCCATACTATCAGTCACTTGAATGGGTATGAAATGTGCTGATTTGGTAAGACGGTCGATAATGACCCAGATGGCATCATGTCCGGTTGAGGTTTTGGGTAGCTTTGTAACAAAATTCATTGTTATTCTTTCCCATTTCCACATAGGAATTTCTGGTTGTACCAATAAGCCGAATGGCTTTTGACATTCTGCTTTAACTCTAGAACATGTCAAACACTTGCTAACATATTCTGCGATGATTGCCTTCATGTTAGGCCACCAATAGAGTTTCTTTAAGTCATGGTACATTTTATCAGAACCCGGGTGAATAGAATATTTTAATTTATGAGACTCGTGCATGATTAAGTCTCTCAAACCGCCAAAAAGTGGTAACCAGCTTCGGTTTTTGATACAGCGAGTTCCGTCAGGATGAATTTCAAATGATTTGTCCATTTCTCGTAGGTTCTCGTTTTTGACATTTTCTTCTTTGAGGGCTTCATTTTGGGCCTCAAGAATTTAAGATGGTAATTTTGGATGAACGGTTAAGATTAGTGCTCGAATTCAGAGAGGTTTGATTTGTTTCTTTTGGCTTAAGGCATCTGCTACAACATTTTCCTTTCTGAGATGATAGCAAATCTCACAATCATAGTCTGCGAGTAATTCTAACCATCGACGTTGCCTCATAATCAATTCTTTTTGATGAAGAATATGTTGAAGGCTCTTGTGATCAGTGAAAACTGTACACTTTGTACCATATAGATAGTGTCCCCAGATTTTAAGAGCGAATATTACTGCTCCTAATTCAAGATCATGAGTGGTATAGTTTTCTTTATGAGGTTTGAGTTGTCGAGATGCATAAGCAATAACTTTTTCTCTTTACATTAATACAGCTCCTAACCCTTGAAGAGATGCATCACAGTAAACGACAAAATTATCGTTTCCTTCTGGTAATGCTAAGATTGGTGCTTCACAGAGTTTTTGTTTAAGGAGTTGAAAAGCTGATTCTTGTTCTTCGCCCCAGATATAACTTTTGTTTTTCTGGGTTAATTTAGTCAAAGGCTTTGCAATCTTTGAAAAAACTTCGATAAATCTTTGATAACAGCCGGCGAGTCCTAAGAATTGACGCACTTCTGTGGGTGTAGTGGGAGACGTCCAATTCTTAACAGCTTCAATCTTGGCAGGGTCAACATGAAGTCCTTGATTATCGATGAGATGACCAAGAAATTGCACGATATGAATCCAGAAATCACATTTAGAGAACTTGGCATACAATTTCTCTTTTCGGAGTAATTCCAAGATAATCCCATGAGCAGGATTTATGCAGGTTCTTCTTCATTAAGAGATGATATGTATATCATCGATAAAAAAACACTATTACAAATTTATCAGATATGTTTACAATACACGATCATGAGATCCATGAATACAGCAGGTGCGTTTGTTAAACCAAATGGCATGACTTGAAATTCATAGTGTCCGTATCTTGTTCTGAAAGCAGTCTTAGGAATATCTTCTTCCTTATCTCAGTGATGATAACCTGATCTTAAGTCGATTTTCGAGTAAACGCTTGAACCTTGAAGTTGATCGAATAAGTCATCGATCCTTGGTAATGGATAACGATTCTTTATGGTAAGTTTATTCAACTCTCGGTAATCGATACACATTCTGAAAGATCCGTCCTTCTTTTTAACAAATAAGACAGGAGCTCCCCAAGGCGATGTACTTGGTCGAATGAAACCTCGGTCGGTTAGTTCTTGAAGTTGGTTAGATAACTCCTGATATTTCTGAAGGAGCTAAATCTATAAGGTGTTCGAGATACAAGTGTTGCTAGGGGATTAAGTGATTTGGAATTCTACTTGGCGAACGGGAGGGAGACCAGGTAGATCTTCAGGAAAAACATCTGGGAATTCTTTGACTACGGGAATGTCTTCTAGTTTCTTCTCATCTGATTTCTTCTCCATTACTTGAATCATGAAAACTTGACAACCTCGGGATATATACCTTTTGGTTTTTATACAGGATATGAGATTTAGTCAAGTTTTACTTCGATCACCTCGAATGATTAGAGTTTCACCGTTGATAGGAATGTGAACAACTTTTTCGTCACAGAGAATTTTGGCATGATACTTGGATAACCAGTCCATACCGATGACAACGTCAAAACTACCAAGCTTAATTGTTTTTTGACAAAAGATGGTTTCGAAGGTTGATTTAGCAGAGTTAAAGTGTGACCTTTAATAACAGTGTTTGTGCTTACTAAGTTTCCGTCACCATTTAGATTTCCTTAAAAGGTATATATTGTTAATAGACGGAATATTTAGCTTAGAGGACGGAGATATGGTTATAAAGCTTCTATCAGCTCCGGAACTCAACAATACTTTGCACTTAAATGCTGATTTAATAGAAACATACTCGTAACTACGTTCGGGTCTTGTTGAGCATTCCTATCTTTCAGCATGTATGCTCTTCCTTGGGCATTGATGTTGGTCTTGCGGCACTGATTTGTGTAGTGTCCTTTCTTACCACATGCATGGCAAACCACTATCACTGGGAGTTGATTACTTCCGATGGCTGGCTTCTTGCTTCGGCTGTTCTTGCTTAGATGGCCCATTCTGTTGCAATTATCACACCTACCAATACAGGGTCTGGTGTGATGGTAATTGCACCTTTTACACAGAGGGGGATCTCCGGCATACCTACTGTTTTCTGATAGAGTAATAGCATAGGCTCTACCAGCTTCTTGCCTTCGGTTTTGTTGTTGACGATTGTTGTAGCGATTGTTGGTGTTGCGGTAGTTGTTGTTGCTGCGGGAGCTGTTGGTGAAAGTTCTTTTGTCGTCAAACTTTCTTTTGTTGGTCACTACGATACTTGCATCTTGGGGAGCATGTCTTAGTTACTTGATCCATTAGCCTTGGGCATTGTTGATGGACTTCCTCTAAAGTTTGAGGTTTTAGAGGGGAGTAACATTTCCTTCAATGCTTCGAGGTTGTCACCACGATGGAAAGCTTCCAAGAGTTTATCGTTTGTTTTGAGTACATGTTTAGACATAGAACCATTAATCTTGGAATCTTCTAACATAAGGTTTAAGATCATTTCCCTTTACAATCAGGTTGTAAAGTTCTTCTTCCATCTTCCTGATCTCAGTCCGGGGACAATACTTGTTCGTCAGAAGCCTTTTTAACTCAGTCCAGGTGATTTGATTGGCTTGCTCTATTCCCATAGGCTTGGAATTTGCAATTCCACAGGACAAAGGCATCTTCAGTTAAAAGTAACAGTAGCAAAATGTTAACTTTGTTTTCTTCGGCACATCGGCTATGAGAGTACACTGATTCGTTAGCTCAACTTAGCGAATAAGGCCTTTTGCTCCTCCGTACCATTAAAGTAGAAAAGGTAGACAGAATAAACTCTTTGTAGTTTCGCGTTTTCACTGCAGGAGTTCCAGTAGGACCAGTGTTCCTGTTGGGATTACTAGCACTTGCCATTGTTGCAACTTGAGCTTCTAGAGCCGAGGTGACACTATCAGCTACTAACTTTCCAATGGCATTTTGAGTCATAGCTGGTGCTTCCGTTGTTGATGCTCTTTTTGGAGGCATTCTACCAATAAAAGATAACACGTAATAAGAATGATATCACCAGTATAACGCTTGTTCTTCTTTAAAATGATTAAAGAGAAATGGTTATTTTTGAAATGCTTAAAGAATAATGCTTCATTTAAGCATTTTTAACAATGGTGATATCTAAAGGTTATGGTATGATGATGAATGTATGATGGATGAATGATGAATGAATGATGAATAATGATGAGATGAATAAAATGGTAGGAAACAACAAGGTAGATAACGGGATTACCTTTGTATTTAAGAACAACTTGCCTTAGTACTATACATAGTCAAGATTTGACAAGGTAAGTTCATATATAAATAATAGATTGTACACCATCTAACTTAATAGATGTAATGTAATAAAGCGAAAAATTTCCCTGAAAAAGGTAAGTTCATATATAAATAATAGATTGTACACCATCTAACTTAATAGATGGATATTTACATTTATGAAAATTGTAGGTTGTTATAGTATCTACCCCTTACAGAAATCTCGTCCTGAGATTTAATTGGATTTCGAAGAGATGATTGAAAACAGATGAGGATATTTGGCACGAATTTCATCTTCGCGTTCCCATGTAAACTCTGGTCCTCTTTTAGAGTTCCATCGCCACTTTTGATTTAGGAATTACGATTTGCTTGAGTGGCTGCTTGATCTCACGGTCCTTAACTTCCCACTGGTTTTCTACATAGTTGATTGTTTGTCGTTTGAGTTGAAGTTCTTTTATTGGAATAATAAGAGATTCGTCGGATAGCATTTCTTGAGATTCAAACATGGAAAAGTATTGTGGATACTTACAAGCTCTTAAGGAAGCTCTAGTTTGTAAGCCTCTGGGCCAATTCGTTCAGAATTGGAATGGTCCTATGTCATCAAGGATTTAGCTTTCCTCGTTTTCCGAAATCGAAAGATACCCTTCGAGGTATACTTTAAACATACACGATCACCAACTTGAAATTTCTAAGTACATTGCCTTAACCTTGGCAAAATTATTTTCGATCTCTTTGCAGCTTGCAAGCGTTGACGAATTTACACGATCTTTTCAGTAGTTTCTTGAATTATTTTCTGGTCTGTAAGTTGCGAGAATCTCAAACGTTAGGGGCCCAGCAAAAAGTGATCTACACTTTCGTCCATAAAGTGCTTTGAATGGTGCTGCTTTGATACTGGCATGATAACTGTTATTGTACGAAAATTCTACCAATGGTAAATGTTTATCCCATCCTTTCCTGAAATCTATAACACAAGCTCGTAGCATGCCCCCTCTCGAGTGTTTTGGATGGTTATTTCACTTTGTCCATCGGTTTCAGGTTGGTATGATGTATCTGTCTAGTTAGTTACCCAAAGCATTTTGCAATGATTGACAGAATATGGATGTGAAGTGAATGTCACGATCTGAGGATGATACAGATTGGGTACGCCATGACGAGAGTATATTTCTTTGATGTATAACATCGTAAGGTGTTTCCTTACTATACGTCGCCACCCTCGAATGGGTATGAAATGAGTGATTTGTAAAGACGATCGCAATGGACCAAATGGCATCATGTCCGGTTGAGGTTTTGGGTAGCTTTGTAACAAAATCCCATGTTATTCTCTCCCATTTCCACATAGGAATTTCCAGTTGTACCAATAAGCCGGATGGCTTTTGACATTTCTGCTTTTAACTCATAGGACTGTCAAAAACACTTGCTAAACATTATCTGCGATGATTGCCTTCATGTTAGGCCACAATAGAGTGTCTTTAAATCCATGGTAATATTATCAGAACAAGCGGGTGAATAGAATATTTTGATTTATGAGACTCATGCATGATTAAGTCTCTTAAACCGCCAAAAAGTGGTAACCAGCTTCGGTTTTTGATACAACGAGTTCCATCAGGACGAATTTCAAATGATTTGTCCATTCCTCGTAGGTTCTCGTTTTTGACATTTTCTTCTTTGAGAGCTTCATTTTGGGCTTCGAGAATTTGAGATGGTAATTTTGGATGAACGGTTAAGATTAATGCTCGAACTCGGAGAGGTTTGGTTCTTTTCTTTCGGCTTAAGGCATCTGCTACAACATTTGCCTTTCCGGGATGATAACAAATTTCACAATCATAATCTGCGAGTAGTTCTAACCATCGGCGTTGCCTCATATTCAATTCTTTTTGACGAAGAATATGTTGAAGGCTCTTGTGATCAGTGAAAACTATACACTTTGTACCGTATAGATAGTGTCTCCAGATTTTAAGAGCGAATATTACTGCTCCTAATTCGAGATCGTGAGTAGTATAGTTTTCTTCATGAGGTTTGAGTTGTCGAGATGCATAAGCAATGACTTTTTCTCTTTGCATTAATACAGCTCCTAACCCTTGAAGAGATGCATCACAGTAAACGACAAAATTATCGTTTCCTTCTGGTAATGCTAAGATTGGTGCTTCACAGAGTTTTTGTTTAAGGAGTTGAAAAGCTGATTCTTGTTCTTCGCCCCAGATATAACTCTTGTTTTTCTGGGAATTTAGTCAAATGCCTTGCAATTTTTTGAAAAAACCTTCGATAATATTCGATAAATAGCCGGCGAGTCCTAAGAATTGAGCAATTAATGTGGGTGTAGTAGGAGATGTCCAACTTCTTTAAAGGCTTCAATCTTGGCGGGTCAACATGAAGTACTTGACTATCGATGACCATGCTAGAAATTGCACGATATGAATCTAGAAATCACATTTAGAGAACTTGGCATATAATTTTTTTCTTTTCAGAGGTAATTCTAAGATAAACCTGAGATTGATTTGCATGTTCTTCTTCGTTACGAGAATAGATAAGAATATCATCGATAAACACTATTACGAATTTATCCAGATATGGTTTACATACACGATTCATGAGATCCATGAATACAGCAGGTGCGTTTGTTAAACCAAATGGCATGACTTGAAATTCATAGTGTCCGTATCTCGTTCTGAAAGCAGTCTTAGGAATATCTCCTTCCCTTACTCTCAGTTGATGATAACCGGATCTTAAGTCGATTCTTGAGTAAACGCTTGAACCTTGAAGTTGATCAAATAAGTCATCGATCCTGGGCAATGGGTAACGATTCTTTATATTAAGTTTATTTAACTCTCGGTAATCGATACACATTCTGAAGGATCCGTCCTTCTTTTTCACAAATAAGACAGGAGCTCCCCAAGGCAATGTACTTGGTCAAATGAAACCTCGGTCGGTTAGTTATTGAAGTTGATTAGACAACTCCTGCATTTATGAAGGAGCTAATATATAAGGTGTTCGAGCTATAGGTGCTGCTCCAGGGATTAAGTCGATTTGGAATTCTACTTGGCGAGCGGGAGGGATACCAGGTAGATCTTCAGGAAAGACATCTGGGAATTCTTTGACCACGGGAATGTCTTCGAGTCTTTTCTCGTCTGCTTTCTTCTCCACAACTTGGATCATAAAAACTTGACAACCTCGGGATATATACTTTTCGGTTTTTATACAGGATATGAGATTTAGTCGAGTTTTACTTCGATCACCTCGAATGATTAGAGTTTCACCGTCGATAGGAATGTGAACAACTTTCTCGTTACAGAGAATTTTAGCATGATATTTAGATAACCAGTCCATACCAATGACTACGTCGAAACTACCAAGTTTAATTGGCATGAGATCGATTTCAAAAGGTTGATTTAGCAAAGTTAGAGTGCAGCCTTTAATAACAGTGTTTGTGCTTACTAAGTTTCCGTCAGCCATTTCGATATTATAAAAGGTATCTATTGTAATAGACGGAATATTTAGCATAGAGGCAAGCGATAAGGATATAAAACTTCTATCAGCTCCGGAATCAAATAATACCCTGACTAAATGCTGATTTAGGAGAAACATACCCGTAACGACGTTTGGGTCTTGTTGGGCATTCTTATCTCTCAGCATGTAGGCTCTTCCTTGGGCATTAATGTTGGTCTTTTGGCACTGATTTATGTAGTGTCCTTTCTCACCACAGGCATGACAAACCACTGTCACTGGGAGTTGATTACTTCTGGTGGCTGGCTTCTTGCTTTGGCAGTTCTTGCTTAGATGGCCCATTCTGTTGCAATTATTACACCTACCAGTACAGGGTCCGGTGTGATGGTAATTGCACCTTTTACACAGAGGGAGATCTCCGGCATACCTACCATTTTCTGATGAAGTAACAGCATAGGCTCTACCAGCTTCTTGCCTTCGGTTCTGTTGTCGACGATTATTGTAACGATTGTTGGTGTTGCGATAGTTGCTGCGGGAATTGTTGTTGAAAGTTCTTCTGTCGTCAAACTTTCTTTTGTTGTCACTCGATACTTGCATTGGAGCATGCTTAGTTACTTGATCCATTAGCCTTTGGGCTATGTTGATGGCTTCCTCTAAAGTTTGAGGTTTAGAGGCAGTAACATTTCCTTCAATGCTTCTGAGAGTAGTCTTCCCCCGATAAAAGTTCCACGAGTTTAACGTTGTTTGGCTCCATGTTTAGAATAGAACCGTTAATTCTTGGAATCTTCTAACATAAGTTTTAAGATCATTTCCTTTTACAATCCGATTATAAAGTTCTTCTTTCCATCTTCCCTGATCTTCAGTCCGGGACAATACTTGTTTCGTCATGAAGCCTTTTTAATCAGTCCGGGATGGTTCGATTGCTTGTCTATTCCGTAGGTTGGGCATATGCATTCCACCAGGATAAGGCATCGTCAGTTAAAGTACCAGTTGCAAATGTTACTTTGTTTTCTTCGGCACATCTACTCCGAGAGAATACTGATTCGGTTCGTTTTTAAACCAGCGAATAAGACCTACTGTCTTCCATACCAGTAAGTAGAACGTTTGACAGCTACATGAATCTTTGTAGTTTCCATTTTCACTGTAGGCGTTCAGTAGGAACGGTGTTCCTGTCGGATTACTAGCAACTGGCCAATTTTTTTTCTTTTTTTTTTTTTTTTTTTTTTTTTTTTTTATCGACTTGAGCTTCTAGAGCCGAGGTGACACTATCAGCAACTAACTTTCTAATGGCATCTTGAGTCATAGCCGGTGCTTCGTTGATTGATGCTTCTTTTTGGCAGGCATTCTATCAACAAGAGATAACTCGTAATAAGAAATGATATCACAAGTCTAACGCTTGTTCTTCTTTAAATTGTTAAAGAGAAATGCTTATTCTTGAAATGCTTAAGAATAATGTTCAATTTAAGCATTGTTACAATGAGTGATTTCTAAAGTATGATGATGAATGTACGATGGATAAATGGAATATGGAATATGATGAGATGAATAAAGTGATAATATATAAAAGGTAGGTAACGGGATTGCTTGTGATTTAAGAGCAACTTGCCTTAGTACTTATACATAGTCAAGATTTGACAAGTGTTTTATTTTATACCACACATCGCGTGCTAGGTTAAAGCTAAAGACTCGAATTTAAACTAGGAATACTAGGAACTAGATGATCTTGAATGCGGTTTTGAAGTTTCGTTGATAGAGTTCATAAGTTTTTCTATTTCTTCTTGAGTGACGAGTTTCCCTTCTCAATTGATGACTTTGCTAATTCAGCACGATTCTGTAGCGAGCTTGAGTTTCTTATGGTTGGATCCTTCTGCTTTCTTAGAGTTTAGTGATCTGAGTATGAGCTTGCTGGAGTTCTGCTGCTAAGGCATCAAAATCACGTTGGATGATTATTGTTCCTTTACCGAGACCTTCGATGCTGTTTTCAATCTGTTCAAAACGTTCAGGAGGGATTTCTTCTAGATAACATTGGATACCTGAATTTGAATCTTCATGAAGTGTAATAGTGATTCCTGATGAAGTTTCACCAATCTCAAGAACTTGAGGTTAGGATGGGGTAGATGGTAATAACTGCATTGGTTAATGGAGTCCTTCTGGGAGAAAGAATTCTTGAGTTTTAGGAGGTATGATATTTGGATGTTGGTTTTTATTGTAGAAAGATTCTATAACTTCTTGGTATGGATCGTCAGGAGATAAAGTTGATAAAGTTAGTGGGACAATTCCAAATGGATTGGAAGCCACTAGTGTAGGTTTTTCCTATAGAGGCCTGGACATAATACGGGATTTTGGAGGAAGTATGGTTTGGGAAATTGGAAGAAAGGCATTCCTCCAAATTAGATATAGGACGATCGGGGAGGCAAGACATCGTTCTGGTAATAACCAGTGTTAAATTATATAAGTATTTATTATACGTAAATTATAGTTATTGTACCTTTACATACCATTCCGAAGAGTATTGCGGCACGGAGACTTTATCCTTTGATGAAAAGAAATATAGTTATAGTTAAGGTTTCAACCTTGTTTCTTTAACGTAGGCTCTGATACAATCTGTAACACCCCATTTCTACATATCAGCAGCGAAGCTTATCTGGGGTATTACTTCAAGGACAACTTAGTTAATATAGAAAACGATTCAAAAAGAGTCATTTTTGAAAGTAAAGTTATCATTCATTTATTTCTCAGAATTTGTACAAAGAGTGGTTTCTCAGAATCTAAAATACAACATTTTGAATTGATAACGGTTTTTTCCATCTTCTGTCCTTGCCGCTCCGTGCCAGAAGTTACCTGAGATTAAACATGCTAAAAAGGTCAAACTCAAAGGTTGAGTGAATCCATAGGTTTAGTAATTTAATTGTAATGCAATGCGATATTGGGTTTAATTGATAGATACCCGGTATTGAAACATTTTTATTATTGCATTAGCTCATGAATCGATGCCTTAGGTTATAATGATAATATTGCTGCGGGCACCTTTGCCAAAATACCAGCCGTGATTTCTAATGATGTGCAATTGGTTTATCGTACTGGATACCACAAACGGGAGTCCAACCCAAATTTATATATTAAAAACAGTCGCGCTTACTACGGGAGTAATTAAACGGTTCATGATTATGGGGACTTAAAGGCAAAGCAGTTACTTAGGCAATAGTAAATTGAAATAACATGTAGAAATAATTGCATTCATGTTTATAGCATGTATCTCCCTCGCGGGTTTATAAAATAATTGAAAAGCGAGGCTATGAACTCACCTGAACAGTTATAGGGAAATTGATAGCTAATGTATAGGGAATGAAAGTAATGGCTTCAACACGGCAATCACAGACAACCTGGGTTAATATATGGCAAGTCTTAGTTTGATTGTATATATAAGTTTTTGGATATCGATTGGGTTTTGATTATAAAAATTATCATAACACCGTTCGGGCCATCATAGTTTAGAAGTCATTCAGTAAATGTTTGTGGAGCTAGGGCACTTTAAATCGTAAACCCAACAACTCAGACAGAACGTAGTACCAAGATGAAACTTCTTAATATGAAGCTCCCTAGTATTGTGGTATGATATGGATCCGGGACATGATTTTTGAAAGCACATCGATGATGAATGATATAAGGATTAGAACATAAGCAGTTTTAAGCATTTATTCAATATCTTGGAGATGTTAAGCACGAGGATCGTTAATTAAAGTTATGTCTAGTAATGTTTTGAATATGATTTTACACTTTTTCAAAATGTTACATTTTAGACCCTAGGGTGTAAATTGACAGTAGACCCCTAGGTTTGCATTTGTACGATTTGGTCTTTAAACTTTATTGATATTTCCAGTAAACCTTGTACTTTAAAAGTGACTAATAGACCCTTATAGTATAACTTTGGCTTTAAAATGACACTTTAGTCTTTCTTGTTATAAGTTTATTAAAATTTAGGGATGTATACCCCTTGCATGATTATAATTACAAAACATGTCAATTGCCATGCAGCTTAATTTACATTTCAATAGTCATTTATAGTTATAATAAACTAAATATGAAAATTTTACATAACACTAGTTTAATTTAACGATTCTTTAAGTTTAAAAGGATAAAAACGGGTCTAATTAGGGTTCAATATGAAGTACTCACATAGGTTTTAGGTCAAATTCTTTATGAGTTATCATATCACTTATTTTAACATTATAATAGCTTATTAGAGTGATATACAAAATTTTACATGTTTAACCCATAGTTTAAGTAAAAACATGAAATTAGGGTTTCGGGTGTACGGTTTTGGATCAAAAAGGCACAACACTTAGGTTTTTGAGTTCAAAGCTTTATATTATGCTTTTAGAAAGAACATATGAATATTATGATGTTATGAAAGCTAAACATAAGCTTAGAGAACCTGGTTTGAGCTTATAGCTTGGAAACGGGTCAGAATAGGGACTTTTGGCTTTGTACGGCTAGAGTAACGACTCTCGGGCTTCGTTTCTTGGTTTCTTTTGCTTCCTTTCTGTACTTGAGACTTCTTAAGATCTATTAGAATTCATATTGAGCAAGGAGTTGCTACTATGAAGGGTTATAGTTGAGGAAGTGGGGGATGAAGAAAAATGAACAAGGATGGCTTCTATTTATACTTGTGCAAGTTCAAGGAGAGTAAGCAAGGCCTCATTCCTGATCTAGACACATGTACAAGCTAGTATGAGATGTGTTAAGGCTTGAAAATGAGGAGTGGAAGGTCTAGGAGTAGCTTAGATGGGTTGGATAACCCCCTTGCTGTCGCGGCTGAAGAGAAGTAAAACAAGCACATGGTGCCTTCATCCGTGACCATGGAGGAGTCAAACATGCTTAGTAAGCTGCTATAAAGGGTCTAGAAGGTATCTTGGGTGGTCATTTGCACATGGTGAGAGTTTAAGTGGGTCAAAATGAAGTTAGAAAGGGTGCGGGTCAGTTTTGGGCTCGGCATGGTTTTCAGGGTTAAAACGGAGTAGAATTGAAGAAACGAGGTCACGGGTTCAAATAGGGCTTGTTTAGGGTTTTCTTGACTTTCTAGGTTTATATTTCTTGTACATTGGGTCAAGATTGATAGATTATTGATCCTAGGTAGTATATTAAGGATAAATAACAATAATTGATAGGTGGTTTGAGTTAAAATGGGTAGAAAATGAATAAACGGGTCAAAATGATAATTAGGGCATAATTAGGGTTTTCTGGATTCGTTAAGGTTTTCTAGGCTTTGATTTCTTGCACATTGCCAAGTTAATGATAGATAATGATTTGTAAACTCATTTTATGAGTTTACAATGGCCCTTGGTTGGTTATTTGGGATTAGAATGGTTTAAAACGAGTAAACGGGTTAAATGAACCAATTAGGTACATTTAGGGTTTCTAGGATATGTTTTACGTACAAGTGAAGTAAAATGATGAAGTAATGATGAAATAATGATTGAATAGGATTGATATGATTGTAAAATAAGTTTTTACAACTTATTTGAGTGTTGGTTTGGGTTTACAATGGATAAAAGCCAAGAAACAGGTCATGGTTTAGAAACTAGCTCGGTTTTAGGGTTTAGGGTTTTGAATTAGGGTTTTGAGTGTAAAAAGATGTATGAAAGCTTATGAATAGAATATTTAGGGTTTACATCTTGTAAAATGAGTATAGTAGCTTGCTCACAAGTGATAGTGAAGAGATGAGAATGAAAATGGAGGTAAAACGGCTATTTTAGAGATCATGCTTAATGACTTGTACATTGAGCTTTTAGAGATTTGTACTTTGACTTGAAGAGATTTTATATTTCAAATGAGATATCATATTACTTGTACATATGCTTTAGTAGCTTGTGCATTCACTTTAGGGGTTAACCCTTCCATGAGATTAGGGTTTAGGGCATCCGATAATGGTTTAAAGCCCGTTTTGATATGATGTTGCAAATGGTACCTTTTAGGAATAATGTACCTTGTAATAATGATATTATGATAATTGACATGTTATGATGTTTGCTTGACATATATGAAGACAGGATTGCCATAGATAGGTTGCGTGAGCTGTCTACTTTAGTTATGCAGTTTAACATGACATACTGAGATATTTAAACAATACAAGTAAATGGTAATAAAGCGAAGAAAAAAAAAAATTTGCCCGTATTAATTTGTGATAATAGAAAATAGGTCTGATGAAAATTCTTTGGTGTTGTTTATAATCATCTTTCCTACAATAATCCTTGTTTGAGAGGACGATACATGCTAAGAATCACCTATTTCAATCACCAGATCCTATTACTTCACATCTATTTTAAACTCCATCACCGAGTGTATTACCACATCACTACTAGTTGATCCTCGATATTTCTTATCCTGAAGAGCTATTACCACCTTAAAGCGTTCGCAAATCTTTCCTCATCTTCTTCCCTCAACTACTACGTTTATCTATTCATCTCAGGACAATCAAACCTTTAATTTGGTATCACCATCTTTCTCAGTTTATACTTCTACCCCACCTCAAGTATTTGAAATAGGAAAATGTTCAGATAAGATGTATCTGAAACATCATGAGAAACAAGTTGAAGATATCTTGAATTATTTAGATGAACTCCATCTTCACCGCATTGAGAGAATGGAAGAAGAACGTACTAATGGTAACGAACTAAAGACCGAACTTAAGAGAATCCGTACTCAGATTATCAAACTTCAAAAGAAGAAATTAGGGCAAAAGGACAAGATTGCCTTTGCTCACTACAGAATTTCCAATCTTGAACAAATCATTAAGGAAATCCAAGCTCGTCACCAAACGGATCAGGAGGATCTTTAGGATGTCATCTACCGGCTCAAAATCAACAAACTCTTAAACTAGTTTCAGCTTTATCCTAGCCATGGGATGTGTGGTATAAATAAAAACGCTTGTCAAATCTTGACTATGTACAGTAAAAAAAGGCAAGTTATTTATAAAGGCAATCCCGTTTCATACCTTATTGTTTCCAACTTATCTCTCTTTCATCATCATTTCCACCATTTGCATCATTATCTCCGTCTTTATCATAACCTCTAAGTGCTTAAAAATTCAAAAATAAGCATTTCTCTTTAAGCATTTTAAGCATCACATTCTCTTTTATAACTTAGGATATCATTCTTATTACGTGTTATCTTTTGTTGATAGAATGCCTCCCAAAAGGACATCAACATCTGAAACACCAGCCATAACTTTAGCTGCCATCCGGCAACTAATTAATGATGGCATTTCCTCAGCTCTGAAAGCACAAGCTGCATCAATGGCAAATACTGACAATACTAACAAGAACACCGGGACAAGCGGAACTCCAGTAGCAAGAAAAGGAATCAACAATCACAAAAGAAAGTTTGAAGATAGAGGAAACACCACCAACAACAACAACTATCCCAAACACAACAACAATAACCACTCCAACAATCGCAACAACTACCAAGACAACAACAACAAAAACAACCATAACAATGATTACCACCAACAGCAGAATAGAAGACAAGAAACTGTTAGGACTTATCCTGCCAAAAAATACCATGGAAACCTCCCTTTGTGTACAAGATGCACCCTACATCACACAGGAGTTTGCACTGTCAAGTGTCGAATTTGCAACAAGGTGGGTCATTTGACCAGGAACTGCAGAAGCAAAGGACCAGCCACGGGAAGCAACCTGCTATCAGTATCTGTAACTTGTCATGCCTGTGGAGAGAAAGGGCATTACAAAAGTCAGTGCTCAAAAATAGACAACAGTACTTTTCACGTTTCTAAGAAAAACTTATGTGACGAATCCCTCATCATTCCAAAGAAAGAAATTTGGCTTGATGACAAACTTAACTATGTGGAAGAATCAGTGGAGATTATGGATCGAGAAGTCAAGCAACTAAGACGAAGATGCATCCCTATAGTCAAAGTAAGATGGAACTCTGAATTTACATGGGAACGAGAAGATCAAATTCGTGCTAAATATCCACATCTATTTTCCAACATCATTGTATCTCTTAACTAAATCTCGAGACATGTAGCATAAGTGTCAACTCCTTTAAAGTTTCATATGTAAAGTTATCCATAAATTAATAAAGTGATAATTCCGTTACATCTTGTTATCTGGTGGTATCAAAACTCGACATCATTTGTCAAATTCTACTAATTCTATTATGTTCAAACTCTAAATACTTTCCTCATACCTTTATTATTATCCTCGATTATATGGGCGTCAGTACAATCAACATCTTAATATTATCTAACAATTCATTTTCTACACATTACCATATCGTGTTTTTATGCTTAGGTAAGACGATTTATGATCATCTTATTGAAATGAATTAGGTCACTTCTTCATTTGAATAAGGAAATTATAAACCTCTAAACTATGAATTTATAAATTCTCAGTTACAAGGAGTTGAACGCTTCTTTTTGTAAGTGACAAATTATAAATAAGTAGGCTTAAGTATATAACATACGTACAAACAAGTTTCTTTCAATCCGTTTGTACAAACAATTCCTTAATCATTATCATTATTACCTTCATTACTACCATCATCATCTATTCATTTCAAAATCTGTATCTCACGTGATTAGCAACTCTCTAACAAATTCATAATCATTCCTTGACATTACTCATTCCATGATCTCCGTATTCTAAAATTCTCTGTTATATTCTGCAACATAATAACAAGGAAACACACAAGAATCTATACAATGTCAAATGATTTCAATACCACTAGGTATGAAAATTTTGACAAAGACTTGTGATAGCATTCTTATTCGATGTTGACTTTTAAAGGTTAATGAATAACGATTCCTTACGATCTGAGTAGCGCAACGTATTCCATCCACCCAGATTCTACCAGAATCTAGAGAAATTCTATTGACTGTCACCAAGAGGTATGATCTTGAAAATAAGTAGACGTGTGAAAGGAGGTAATTATAATTATGGTGTACAACATAATTATAAATGCATCACACACGTGAACTTGTAACCTTGATTAGCCTAACTTAAATTCATTCAATTCAACTTTAAATTAAATCTCGGGACGAGATTTCTGTAAGGGGTGGAGACTATAACAACCCAAGAATTTTCATCAAATGACTTTCAACTAAATCTCGAGACGAGATTTCTGTAAGGGGTGGAGACTATAACAACTCAGAATTTTCATCAACCTATTTTACTATGATCACAATTGTACGGGGAAATTTTTCGCTTTATTACATTACTTGCATTATCAATATCTCAATATATAATGTAATTTGCATAACTAAAGTAGACGAGCTCACGCAACCTATCTATGGCAATCCTGTCTTCATATATGTCAAGCAAACATCATAACATGTCAAGTCAATATCATCATATTCTTATTACAAAGTACATTATTCCTATAATGTACCATTCGCAACGTTATATCAAAACGGGCTTTAAACCGTTATCGTGCACCTCTAAACCCTAAACCCATGAAGGGTTAATATCTAAAGTGAATGTACAAACTACTAAAACTCATGTACAAGTAATATAACATCTCATTTGAAATATAAACTCCCTCCAAGTCAAGTACAAGTTTTCAAAGCTTAATGTACAAGTCATTAATGCATGACCTCCAAAATAGCCGTTTTACCTCCGTTTTCATTCTAGTTTCTTCACCACCACTTTTGTACAAGCTACTACACTCAATAAACAATGTGTAAACTCAAACTACTCTACTCATAAGCTTTCATACATATTTTTACACTCAAAACCCTAATTCAAAACCCTAAACCCTAAAACCAAGCTAGTTTCTAAACTATGACCCGTTTCTTCATTTTTATCTATTGTAAACCCAAACCAACACTCAAATAAGTTGTAATAACTTATATTACAACATTATCAATCGTATTCAATCATCATTTTATCATTTAATTACCATTATACACGAATTAAAACCAAGAAACCCTAATTGTGCCCTATATGGAACATTCGACCCGTTTATTCGTTTTTACCTATTTTAAATCCCAAAAACCTATAGATTCTTGCTACTAATACTTAATATGAGTCTTGTGGATATTTATCAATCATTAAATTAGCAATGTACAAGAATTGGAAGCTTGAAAACCCTAAATAAACCTATACGTGCCCTAATATGTCCTAAATTAAACCCGCGGCATATTTCATTCATTTTCGACCCATTTTAACCTAAACCACTTATCAATCCTTGATTATAATCCTTAATACAAGAGCTAAGGTCAGTAATCTATCACTCCTAATCAAGTACATTCGAATTACAAGCCTAGAAACTCAAAGAAACCCTAACCGAACTATATTGAACCCGCGACTGAATTCTTTGCAACTTGACCTACTTTAAACTATTTCTTGCACACAAGCACCTCCATGACAAGCACCATAACCCTCCTAATCAGCTTACTAAGCTCCTTATACCTTTTCTTGGTCAAAAATCAAGCCACATGACTCTTCTTTTTACCTATGGCAGCCGCGGCTACAAACACCTCCACATCACCTTTTTTATAATCTTGCCACCACTTCCATAGCTTCCAACTCAGCCCATAGCATCTCATAGTCACCCCCCACCTGTCCTTACCTTAATCCTTAAGAAACCTTAGCCTCCAAGGTTCAAATGGGTATAAATAGACCTCATTTGTGTTCATTCAAACTCGCACCACCCATCTCCTCTCTCAAACCCATAAGGCAATAATCCTTTGCTCACATATGATCCTAGGATCATTAAATAAGTTCAAGAAGCGAAGCCCTAAAGAATTGAAGCCTTGGAGTGAAGATACAAGGCGTACGAGTGGAAATACTACCCGAAATGACCCATTTCCACCATTTTTGCTCCTTGAAGCTCAAACCCAGGTTCTAGATATTCTACTACTGCTCCTACACTCTTATAATGTTCATATGATCCTAAATATACTCTTGTTAAAGTTTCATAACTCAATTCATGCTCATTTTCCATTTTGATCCAAAACCGTACACCCGAAACCCTAATTTTATGTTTTTCTTAAAACTAAATGTTATAATAATTAAATATTGTTATAATCTATCCTAGCATGCTTAACTAATGTTAAAATAACCACTTTACTGATTAATGAAGGAATTTGAACTTAAAACCCGCGCGTTTACGTTTTGAAACCCTAATTTGACCCGTTTTGCTTCCTAGCCTAACGAATCGTTATTTTAAACTTGCGTTACGTTAAAACTTCATATTTTAGTTTATTATAACTTATAAATATCTTTTGAAATGTTAAAAGAAGCTTGCATGGCAATTTGGACATGTTTTGTAATTATAATCCATGCAAGGGGTATATATCGTAACTTTCTGAAAATTATAACTAAAGGGGCTGAAAATGTCATTTTATCAAAGTTATAACTATAAGGGTGATAAGTGTAAAATACACATATCCGTTAATACCTAAAATAACCCAATTAAACCCAAAATAGTCCAAAAATAGCAAAAATATGCTTGTTTCTGTGTTCTGTGTGTGCAGCTACGGATATAACAAAAATCACATGAAAACCTTCAAAAGCAAGCAAGCACACACATGAGAACGGAAGAGTGAACAAAAGCCGGAAGCCAAAGCCAGGAAAAGTCAAACCCTCAGTCAAAATGGTCAAATCATGGTCAACAAAAGTCAACAAGACCCAAAATATTCCACTTTAGCCCCTCAACTTTCAGAAAAGTTCATAAATGGTCCCTAAACCCAAATGGGCCTTACCCGGATCCTTAAGCCCAAAACCCTAGCCCATTTCCTTTTTTATAAACCACAAGGGCCAGTTTTGCAATTTCTAAAACTAGTTTATAACTAGAAAGAGAGGGGCCAATTGTGCTATTATGTCAAAGATAAAACTAAATTAACCCGATTCAGTTATAAAAATGGCGCGAAGACCATTTACTGTTCATCATCACTCTCATTTCACTAGCCAGGGTAAAACAAATGGCTTTTTGAAATTAAAAGGTACGGACGACTATTCAAGTGCTCTACAACCAAATGGCAAGGGCAAATTAGTTATCTCCAAGCTATACTTAACCTCACTCAAGCTCTAGGACACGTCATCAATGGAGAAGCACACAAGAGGCATGGGTTTTGCACTAGATCCTCTCACAATAGAAGCACAAGCTGTCACATCAAGGAATGATAGCTTGGCAATCCTTGAGTGCACACAATTTGATCAAACGGCTATTAATCATTTGGAAATGATTAGAAGATTCAAGGGATGAGATTGAAAGATTGGAGAGCAAGGCAAGAGGGTCTGGAAGCTTCACCAAATGGCTATAAATAGCACACACCTTCACACACACACACACGAGGGAGAGCCTAAAATTTAGTTTTAGCTTAAATTTTAAATTCCTAGCTTAATGTTGTTTTTAATCTTGTAATTTTCCTTTTAAAGTATTGTAAGCAAGCTTTTTATTAATGAAATTCAGTTGTTCTTAATTGGGAAGTTAAAATGATGATATTAAGACTCTCAAGTCGTATAAATTGACTATTAATGATAATGTGTTAGTGTGATGAGCTTAGACAAGGAACTAGCCCAAACTGACCAAACAATGCAAAAAACGGATAATAATTGTTACTATGAAAACATTGTATTCTTGCAACATATTACGAATAACGGTGTATATAATAACATGACCCCAAGATATACAATATCCTTTTAAACATAAACAATTTGTGTTATTACACTATGACTTGTATACAAACTATTTATCCAAACCTATGAATTACACTCAGCCTTGTGTTGACTTTTAGCATGATTTTTTAAATCTCAGGTTGATAATGAGCAATATACGGTACGGAGTGGTCATGGACACGAAGATGGTCAAAACCTGAATAACATTCCCATTGTTATGTAACTCGATTATGGACCTACCTTTGTAAAACCTGATTTGGAAATGAATGATAACGTATCTTAGAACAACGTCCCTTTTGGGTCGTTTTCTATGATTATGATTGTTGTTTCCATGAAGTAATACCCAAGATTAGCTTCCGCTGCTATATTGTAAAAATGGGGGTGTTACAAATAGTGCACTATTTATAGGCTGGAAATCCCAACGGTAACTGCCGGCGGTCCCGGCGGTCCCAGATATATCTGGGGGCCGCCAGGCTTATCAGGGGGCCGCCGTAGACTAACGCTCTCCTTTTTATCTTTTAGTCGGGAAGTTGTTATATGGTATGGAAGGTTCTATTTTGGAGGAAAAACCAGATTCAAATTTATATGTTTAAATAAAGCATATTTTAATTAAAAAGTATTTTGTATATAAATATTTTTTGTAAAAATACTTTTGTAAAAATGTGATGGTTAAGAAAAAATTAGTTTCTTGATCACTTAAACATGTTTAATGATTTGTTTATACATACCTTAAGTGATTTATATTTGAAAAGGAAATTTACGATTAATAATTTGTAAACGTTTATTTTTATCGTAAACGTTTTTACATTTTGTTATCTTCAAAACATCGAGAGGTCGAAAATATAAATAACATTTTTAAACATTATTTGTATTAACAAAAACAATTAAACCAACAGGTTTTTTTAACATCCTACCGATAGTCAAATTGACCCATACCCAAATTCCCGAACTAGAGAAACCCGAAATCAAATACGATCGCGCTTGGGAATGTAACTTTTGACCCTGACCAGACTTTGAAACAAACCACATTGAGCAAAACCCGAACACCAACATTACGCCCTAAATACTTATGCACACCCTATGAGCCGCTCACATATATGAAGTTATACGATGATTCACATAAGTAAAACTTTAATTTTTCCAAAAAACAAGCCCGATGCAACGCATGTGTATGAACGCCTCGTATATATAAAGATTAAGTCACATCATTTATTGTGGAGTCTTACTTCAATTCTTATCTATAAATTTACAAAATAAATTGAGATAAAATGCAATAATCTGTACATATAAAGCAAAAATGTATCTCTCTTTTCATTTAATGCAAAAAATAAAGTAATCCAAGTTTTTATGCATAGCGTATAAGCTTTAATGCATAAAAAAACAAATATATTACATAGACTCTTTAATACAAATAACATACAAACAAATAAACATGTTGTGCAACTTTTTAATAGACAATTAATACTTTTATTAAAACACCCCATTACTTAAAAATACAAATATTCTTGCAATATGTACAATTAACCAATGCACAAATACAAACTTATTGACTGGTCAGCACATTTAATATTATTTTAAAAATACCTCTTAATCCATTCAACACACTAATTAATGTTATTTTAAAACACTCCTAAAATGAAAAGTATATGTCATTATACACACTGTATAAACTAACGAAACATACAAAGCTTCATATAATTTAGGGTAAATTACACCGATTGTCCCTGAACTCAGCCCCGTTTACCCGTTCAGTCCCCCATTTTGAAAATCAGTGAAAATGGTCCCGAAAGTGATCATTTTGGTGCGTGTTTGGTCCCAAGGGATGAACGGTCGTTAAGTCACTTCGTTAGTGATGAGTATTATGGTAATTTCGCCCAAAATATTACTTACATTGTTGGTCCCTCACCAAACAAATACCGTTTTTACTTTTCCTTACACTTACCACTTCACCATAAACATAAAAGGGTATTTTAACACTTCACCAAAAACATAAATTACAAAACACACAAGAACATGAAGTCTGATATAAATGGTGATGGGTTATGATTACCGACAGGTAGCGGGTAGTGGTAGTTCGCTAGTGGTATCTGACAGTGGTGGTGGTATCGGATTGTAGTAGATCAGGTTTTACGTGTGGTGGTGGGTTCAATGATGGCAGTCGATCTGGTTTTACGGGGATGGTTGTGGTGGCGCCATGGCGGTAGGTTACAATTGTGGTAGTGGCCAGTCATGCTAGTAAATCAGGTTTTACTTTCAAATTTTAGAGTGGTGATTTGATGTTGATTTTGATTTGGGTTTGAGATACATATGGGTATTTTTATTCCACCCACGTGTCTTGCAAACAATGAGCTACTATGGTGGCGAGAAGGGTGGAGTCTTGGTCAGAGATGGTGGAGCTCCGTCATAGTAGTGGTTTGTTATAACGGTGTTCGAAGATTTCAAAGATGTACAGTTGAGATTAAGAGATAGAGGGTGGGATGAAGATGATGGAAATGAACGTTTGGAGATGATGATGATTACGTTAGGGTGTTTAGATGATCGGACGGATGATGATTGTCTATTTGAATTTGAACACTTGACTTATATAGTTCATCCGTTATTGCCATTTTTGTTATTAAATATTTAAAGTCCTAGATGAACATCGGGTAAAAGCTATAAATACTCTATGTACATGCCCAAGTAACTCATTATGCTTTCTGAATTCTTAAATCACTCATTATACATCACCGTTATGGGTAATTTTGTAATTTCATCCATCTTCACCTTCTACATTAGATAACTCGAACCCATCACCATTATTTCCGGTTAAGAAGCCCAGATTCCGGCCAACTAAATTTCATGTCTCAAATGAAAAATCCAAAATTAACAACCATCCATTGTTTCTCCTGCTATCCTACAACGGAGTGGGTTCCCGCTAAGAGTTTCTTCTAGTTAAAACTAAGTTACTTGAGTTATTCCGAATTAAAAAAAAAGTTTAGTAGTTTAGTAAAAGTGTAAGAACACAATATGTCTTCAAAACTATTTCACACCTCTTAATGGCATCGATCGTAAAAGGATAATTATGTAGTTTTTTCAACTTGCTTATCATAACCACTTTGATTCAACCTGCGTAATTTTCTTTCACACGCACTTCAATCACTTCACCATTTATAAATCAATGTCACTTTTCTACAACCGTCATCCGGATCACCAACACCGATTGTGGTCATCATCATCGGACAATCTTCAGGTGGTTGTAACTATAATCTCAACAATCTCTGTCATCATCAACGTAACAGTCCTTTTCATGAGGTTTTGTTGTTGATTTTTATTCCACGTTGTGTGCTTTAGGTTTGGATCTTGATTTGGTAACAATCCTCGTCACCGGACAATCTTCAGGGGTTGTTTGTTTTCGAGCTGAATGTAATGGTTTATTGAGAGTTGGTTAAAATGGTTTATTGAAGTGATTAAGAGTAATGGTGTACCAAAGTGATTGTAATGTTGGTTTGCCCAAACTCACAGTTTTGGGAAAAAACGATCGGAAGTGGTGGTGGTTTTGGCGGTCGGAGGTGGTGGAGATGGTTGTGGAAGAAGACTAGGGGTATTATTGTCTTTTAATATAAGAAAGAGAGGTTGATTAAGAATAATGAGTCGTAATTGTGATGTATAATGAGTGGTTTAAGAATTCGAAAAGCATAACGAGTAGAGGTGGCAAATGAGTCGGGTTGGGTCGGTTTGGGTCATGGGTCAAATGAGCCATGGGTCAAACATGTCATGTTTTAAAAATGGGTCTAACGGGTTATGGGTCTAACGGTTTGGGTCGGGTCGACCCATTAAATTATGGTGTTTACATACATTTTTAAACATTTTTTACGTGATCGTCAGTTTTTTTACGTTTTCGTTCGATTTCTTACTTTTTCGTTCGTTTTTTTACGTTTCCGTCCGCTTTTTTACGTTTTCGTCCGTCTTTTTACGTTTTCGTACGATTTCTTACGTTTTTCTCCATTTTTTACATTTTCATCCCTTTTTTTACGTTTTCATACGTTTTTGTCGCTTTTTTACGTTTTCATCCGATGTCTTACATTTTCGTCCGTTTTTTACGCTTTGGTCCGATGTCTTACATTTTCGTCCTTTTTTTACGTTTTCGTTCGATCTCTTACGTTTTCGTTCGTTCTTTTACGTTTTCGTCCGATCTCTTGCGTTTTCGTCTGCTTTTTTACGCTTTCGTTCGATTTCTTACGTTTTCGTCTGATTTCTTATGTTTTCGTCTGTTTTTTACGTTTTCGTCCAATTTCTTACGTATCCGTCCATTTTCGTTTGATTTCTTACGTTTTCGTCCATTTTTACGTATCCGTCTGTTTTTTACGTTTTCGTCCAATTTTTTACGTTTTCGTCAGCTTTTTTACGTTTTCGTCCGATTTCTTACGCTTTTCTTCGTTTTTTACGTTTTCGTTTTTTTACATTTTTGTCCGTTTTTTTACGTTTTCATCTGATGTCTTACTTTTTCGCCCGTTTTTTATGTTTTCGTCCGACCGCTTATGTTTTCGTCAATTATTTACATTTTCGTCATTTTCATCCGATTCCTTACGTATTCGCCTATTTTTTTACGTTTTCTAATGGTTTCTTACATTCCGTTTTTATACATTTTCGTTTGTTTTTTTAAGTTTTCTTCCGATTTCTTACTATTCGTACCTTTTTTACGTTTTTGTCCGATTTCTTACGTTTTCATCCTTTTTTTTACGTTTTCCTCCGATTTCTTACGTTTTCCTCCGATTTCTTACGATTTCTTACGCCTATAGAAGTCAGAAGAAAACGTAAAAACCAGACGAAAACGTAAGAAATCGAACGAAAACGTAAAAACGGACAAAAACATAAGATATCAGACGAAAACGTAAAAAAGGGACGAAAACGTAAAAAAGGGACGAAAACGTAAAAAAATGGACCAAAACGTAAGATATCAGACGAAAACATAAAAAAGACGTAAACGTAAGAAATCAGACGAAAATGAAAAAAAACCAGACGAAAATGTAAGATACCGGACGAAAACATAAAAAACAGACAAAAACGTAAAAATCCAGAGAAAACGTAAAAATACGGACAAAAACATAAGAAATCAGACAAAAACGTAAAAAAAGACGAAAACCTAAGAAATCGAACGAAAACGTAAAAATACAAATGAAAACCTAAGAAATCGGATGAAAACGCAAAAAAATTAAGGAAAACGTAAAAAAACAGACGAAAACGTAAGAAATCGGACGAAAAATAAAAAAACAGACGAAAACATAAGAAATCGGACGAAAACGTAAGAAATCTAAGATATTTAAAGTATCTCTTGATATTTCTAAGATAGTTACATATAGTGCCATTATAAGTAGCACATTTTTTTCATAATGGTTCATACAATTCTTAGTTACACTTTCCTTTTAGCTAAACTTGTATTTACTTTTTAAAAATATTTGCATCGACTCTATCTAGAGATGAATTGTATGATAGCAGTAAGAAGTAAGAGAACTCTTTATATTGTGCAATAGTTGCATGTGTAGGAATCTTGCTTTTATCAAATGCACATATTACGTATGGGATAGTTATTGACTACAGAAGTTGTAGACATCTTCAACCATGGTTGGGATGTTGTGGAAAGTAGCATGCTACACCTTTTCTCATTCTTTAGTTCTGTAATCACAGAGGTAATGTCACATTGAGATCACTTATGGTATAAGATGGACCAACTTCACCCAAAAACTTTAGAGACAAAAAGGTTAGCATTATGCCGTTTCCTGTTGTTGGGATTCAAAGATTTCAAGATGCTGATCAAGATAATGCTGCTCAAGCTCAAGCTCAGAGTTACTACTGACCAAGCCTAAGGATTACTACTGTCAAGGTTAGAATTACTACTGCTAAGCTAAACTTAGTACTGCTAGTAATTTTAATGAATTATATGCTAAGTAGTTAATACTGCTAGAGTATATTACTACTGTCAGTATAACTTAGTACTGCCAAAGTAAATTAGTACTGCTAGAGTAAAGTTAGTACTGTTGATGAATATTGTTGAAAATATTCTAAGTAGTAACTGCTGCTTGTACACAATTAATACTGCTGGTGTATAAGTTAATGCTGCTAGTTCAGAGTTGATTCTACTGACGGAAAAACACTGCTGAAAAGATACTGCTGCTGAATAATGGAAAGGAGTGCTTGAATGATAATGTCCGATGAGGAGATTACCAGTGTGTATTAGATGTGTATGAGATATATTAGGAAAAGATATTGTATATCTTTTAGATTGGTAAGATAGTAATTGTAGTTTGACTATGACTCCTTGTGTCTATAAAAGGAGGTCATAGGTCATAGAGAATTGTACGAGTACGCATGCAATTCTTAGAGCTTCAAGGTTTTGTAAACCCTAACACTATTCAGAGTGTTCGTTATATATTGAGGCTGAACGTTTAATATATCTGTGTGTTCTTTATATTACTGTTTGATCATAATATTCTTCTAAATATCAAATAGTAGATTCCGCATACTCTTTGGTATTTACAAAGTTTCTACCTTTGTTATTTTGGATTTATCCAAGGTGACAAAATCTTTACAAGCTAAAGAATTAATCTAGGATTGGGATCAACAAGTGGTATCAGAGCCTGTGTTCTGAAACTTTGATCTAGAAGAAACAAACAAGAATAACTCTTTACTCAAAGAAGAGATGGATCTTGAAACTGCACAAACCACTACTGCAAAGCTGCCCATTGTCAAACAGGGTGAATATGATATGTGGAGGCTAAGGATTGAGCAATACTTTCAAATACAAGACTATGTTCTATGGGATGTCATAGAGAATGGAAACTCATTCAAACCAGTAGCTCAAACAACAGATGCTGAAGGTACATCAACTATAGTCATACCAGGTCATGTATCTGCTGATGAAAAGCTTCAAAAGAAGAATGATGTGAAGGTAAGAAGTATGTTACTGATGGCACTTCCTAATGAACATCTATTGACATTTAATCAGTACAAGGATGCTCAAAATTTGTTTGCTGCTATACAAACAAGATTTGGTGGTAATGAAGCCACAAAGAAGACACAGAAGACTCTTCTAAAGCAAATGTATGAGAACTTCAATGCTCCAAGCACAGAGTCTCTTGACTCTATTTTTAATAGGCTCTAGAAGATTGTAAGTCAGTTGGCTATTTTGGGAGAAAATATTTCACAAGAAGATCTCAATTTGAAGTTTTTGAGAAGTCTGCCTTCTGAATGGAATACTCATGTTGTAGTTTGGAGGAATAAACCTGATCTAGACAAAGACACAATGAGCATTAATGATCACTACAACAATTTAACGCTTACTTACAAGAGTGTATAAAGAACTACAACCTCAAGCTCAAGCTCAAATTCTCAGAACATGGCCTTTGTGTCATCGCATAGTAAAGTACTAATAGAAGTGAAATACAGATTAGGTAGTTAAGTACAAAGCTAGTCCTAAAGTTAATACAGCTGAGGCACTCCAAGTTAGTACTGCCAACTTAAGAGATTGCCACGAGTAAGCCTTTTTTTGGCTGATCAACCAAGATGGGTCCTCATCTTTTACATGAAAGACCATGACCAAATCCAAGAATATAACGTCTAGAACAAAATGGATTTGAAGTGGCTAGCAAGCATGCTGAGTGAGAAGCCAGAAGTTTCTTTCAGAAACTGTGTAAGAAGATCACTAACAAAAAGCAATGAACTTGCTGATATGATAAGATCCAAGGTGTAGTTCAACAACAACCACAAGATTGGTCTTTTTGCAAGGGAATGTAGAGGACATAGGACCAAGATAACAGGAACAAGAAAAAATCAAGACAACACTAGAAAGAACGTGAATGTGGAAGACACATCTGCAAAGCAATGGTGGCTATGAGATGAGTTGGTTTTGACAGAGCTATATGCAGATGATGAATTCCCTACAAAACATAGCTCTTAATGCTTTTTTATAACTCTAGAGGTACCTAAACACAAGAACTTAGTACCAAACTTGACTTACACAACAAAAAACTGCTCTTAAAAGCAAAAGAAGAGAAATGAGAGTGGGATCATAAACAAATCATAGTCAAAAAAGCTAAAACTAACAGAGCGTGATAGGCACAGAAGACGAGGCAACTTGTCTTATAATAGACAAGGAAATTGAGGTCAATACTTATAGTGATCCACCTAGCTATTCTAAGACGGGCGATCACAATCATATAAAGACTCATAAAATAGTGTGCTTAAAAGTAAGTTTGAAAAGCTTAAGTAAGAAAATGAAAGCAATCAACTTAAAATTGAAAATTTTGATAGTGCTTCTAAAAGTCTAGACAAATTAATAGAGAGTCAGATACCTGAAAATACTAGAAAAAGTCTAGGGTTTGTAAGCTATAATGTTGTTCCACCTCCTCCTATAGGGTTATTTTTACCTCCAAAGCTTGATTTATCCAACACTGGTCTAGAGGAGTTCCAACAGCCTAAGTTTGAAGGATATGGACCTAAGACTAGTAAAGAAAAGCCTGTGTCAGTTAGGAGAGAGTTTAGTGCCCCAATTATAGAGGATTGGGAATTAGATAGTGATGAAGAGGATGAGCCTAAGGTTAAGGTAGTAAGGAAAACAGTTAAGTCCAAAACTGTTGAAAAAGAAAATGTGTCTAAAAATGCTAGGCCTAGTTATGCAAAAATTGAATTTGTAAGACCTAAAACAGCTAGGCAGGTTAGACAAGGCACAAACAGTCAATCATATAAAGCAAGAGCAAACCAAAGGAATTGGAACAACATGATATCTCAGAGGTTAGGAAGTAACTATGAGATGATTAAAAAATCTTGCTATGAATGTGGAAGCTTTAACCATTTGATAAGAAACTGTCATAAAAAGAAAATGGTTCAAAAGCCAGTGTGGAACAATACCAAAAGGGTGAATCATCAGCATTCAGCAAGAATGACTCACCCCAACCCAAAAAGAAAGTTTGTTCCATCAGCAGTTTTAACTAGGTCAGGCAAAGTATCAGTTAATACTGCTAAGCAAAATCTTTCAAAAGCAGACCTATTAATACTGCTATCACAAGACCCAAAGTGAATGCTGCAAAACACATGCCAAATACTTTTAAAAAGGCACATTCATATGTTAAAATACCCTTTAATAAATCAACAGCCAAGAAAAACAGTTATTACACTCATAGAGTCAATACTGTTAAGGGTAAAGGGGTTAATACTGCTAGGCATACAGTTAAGACTGCTAGACCAAAGGCAGTACTTTAGGCCGTTAGGGGTAACATGGGCAATGTTGTTAAGGCCTCAGCATATTGGATTTGGAGACCAAAACAAAAAGTACTAGACCATGTCTCTAAAAACAATAGTGCATCAATGACCTGTAAGGAATTTAATTATGTTGATGCACAGGGCAGGCCCAAGTCAGTAATGGCTTAGGTCCCCAAGAGAAATTAATCTTCTTATCAAGTGTGCAAGGGAATCCAATAGTTTTGCAGGAACAAAGAGTGATTAAAATTGGATGACTCAAGGCACACGACAAGAGAACATGTCCTACTTTGCAGACAATGAACAGATTGATAAAGGATATGTTGCCTTTGGAGGTAACCCCAAAGGAGAGAAAATCAAAGAAGATTGATTGATGGTGTGGAGCAGATATTTAGGATGATATTATACTTGAAAGGAATGAAACAGCAGTAACTAATGAACTTCAAGATTAGTACTGTCAGCCAAAATTTAGTGCTATCAGGCAAATGTTACTGCTGTTAGGCAAAAGTTAGTGCTGGTGGACTAACTTACTACTGCCAATCAATTAGTGATGTATCAAATAGATATGAGTGAAGGGTCAGGAAAACCCACTGATCCCCAACACACATTTATATCTAATTCAACTCTCATATTAAGAACACATCACTGTTTCATCAATTCAAATCAAAAAGATACAAACACACATAGGAACCTTAAAAGGTCACTAAGATTCCTCAGTCTAGTGAGCCTAGTAACCTTGTTGTATTTGAGGCTGTCTATTAGAAGATGTATGACAGTTTGGAAAGGGCTGCTACTACTGCTACTAGCTTAGATGCAGAGCAGGACAGTAGTAACATAAATAAGACCCAATCTAAGGTAACACTTAATGAACCAGGTCCTCAGGGAACTAGTTCAGGTAGTGGACCCAGGTGCCAAGAAACCATGGGGGACATACATGCTCAAACTAGGTTTGAGAGTTTGTCTAAGTCCTATGATTCACCACTCTGAAAAGTTAACACATTTCGAAGTGATGAGGACAGTATTTGAACTTATAAAGAATTGATGGAAATTTGTACATCTTGTGAGAATATGAGAGAAGTGGTGAGATCAAAAATAGAAAGAGAGTCGTGAGAATAAAAAGAAATAGAGTGTTATGTGAGCAAAAAGAAATGAGAGAAAGTAAAAACAAACAGAGAGAATGTTAATTTAATGATGGTAAAACTTATTGTGATGGAATTGAAGTTTTTAATGTTGCTACAAGTTAATGCTGTCAAGCAAAGACTTAATGCTGCCAGATGAAGTTAATGTTGTTAGGCATATACTTACAACTGTTAGTGCAAGTTAATGTTGTTACTCTTAACTTAATGTTGTCGGGTTACTGTTGTTTAAGGTTTACATATATCATTCGATTGTGAGTTTCATTCATATTTTCTATCGATTTCATACATTCATATACTCTCTAAACTAAAACCCTAACTCAATTTCATCTTTAATCATCAAACCCAACACAATGTCTAACCTAAAATTTGCTGAAGCACATAACATGGTCGCGTTTTTGAAAAAACCCATGGAGTCTGAAGGATTTAAGCAGATAATAGACTTCTTGAATGCAAGTTGCGTTCGTTATGCTCTTACAGTTAACCCAACAGTCTATGTATCAAGTGTAGATCAATTTTGGATGACTGCTCAAGTCAAGAAAGTGAATGAGGTGGCTGAGATCCATGCCCTAGTTGATGGAAAATGAATTGTGGTGTTTGAAGTTGCTATTAGGAGTTTATTGCAGTTTAATGATGAAGGAGGGATAGATTGTTTGCCCAATGCAATAATCTTTGAGGAGATTGCTAGGATGGGTTATGAGAGGCTGGCTTAAAAGCTGACTTTTTACAAGGCCTTTTTCAGTCCATAATGGAAATTCATGATTCACACCTTTTTGTAGTGCCTAAGTGCAAAGACCACAGCATGGAATGAGTTTAGTTCCACTGTTGCATCTGCAATTATCTATCTGTCTACCAACTAGAGATTTAATTTTTCCAAATTCATTCTGGAAGGTATGATTAGAAATCTTGATGCAAAAGCTGTTAAATTCTTAATGTATCCTAGGTTTATTCAGCTTTTTATGAGTCAATTGGAGGGGGTACCTGTGCATCATAGAAAATATAAGGGGGGTTTTTTTTTTTTTTTTTCCACCTGCGCCATACCAAAAATATCTTGAAATATGAACAGAACAATATAAAGACTTTTCTGTGGTAAGAAAAGAACAAATAAAGACTTTTCTGGTAATGACACACCATTGTTCCCTACAATGGTTGTGCAGGCAATACCACAACCTTCTATAACACCACCAACAACAACCATCACACCTCCACCAACAACAACAACACCAACAACATCACCAACACCAGCATCAACCCTAACCATACCAACCACATCAGTTCAACCATCACAACCAAGAAAGCAAAGGATAAGAAGAAGAAGGGACATTGAGGTTACCCAACCTAGTGAGCCTACTATGGTTGATGATGACACTGTACCTAATGAGTCCAATGATCCACTCAGTAGTGAGGACAGAATGTAACTATCTGAATTGATGATTTTGTGTACCACATTACAATCTAGGGTTCTGGAATTGGAACAGACCAAGTCTTCCCAGCAGCTGAAAATTGAAAGTTTGGAAAGAAAAGTAAAGAAGCTAGAGAAGAGCAAGAAGAAAGGAGCCCATAAGCTTAAAAGACTATATAAGGTTGGTCTATCTGCTAGCGTTTTGTCTTCTGATGATGAAGAACCTGATTTGGATGTTCAAGAGGATGAATTCAAACAGGGAGGAGAATATCAGATATTGATGATGATGTAGATATCACATTGGTTGATGAAGGTTAGGGGAGGAATGAAGAGATGTTTGATGCTGAGAAGGATTTAGCTGGTGAGGAAGTTGTGGTAGAAGAAGTTGTGGTTGAAAAGGTTGCTGAGAAAGAGATTGTTCTGGAAGAGATTCTGAATGAAGATGAGGTTACATTGGCTCAAACTTTGCAAAAGTTGAAGAGTGCTACACCCAAGTCAAAAGGGGTTACAATAATGGATCCAAGTGATACTCATAGAGCTGATATTCCAAAGCAAAAGAATCTTGATAAAGGAAAGGGAAAGATGGATGAGATAGAAAAGCCTGTGAAGCTATCAAGAAAAGAGCAAATTAGTTTTGATGAACAAGAAGCAAGGAGACTTCAAGCTCTTTTTGATGAAGAAGCAAGGAAGGCGGAGGAAAAAGCTAAGGAAGAAGCTAAATTGGTAGAAGAATGGGATAATGTGAAAGTAAAGATGGATGCTGATTATGAGCTAGCTTCTAAGCTACAAGCAGAGGAACAAGAAGAATTAACTATTGAAGAAAAGTCAAGACTGTTTGTAGAGCTCATGGAGAAAAGTAAGAAGCACTTTGCAGCTAAGAGGGCAGAGGAGAAGAGAAGTAAACCTCCAACAAAAGCTCAGAAAAGAAAGACCATGTCTACATACTTAAAGAATATGGATGGTTGGAAGCTACATCAGCTGAAAGATAAGAGCTATAAAGAAGTTAAAAAGCTGTTTGATTAAGCCATGGAAAGAATTAATAATTTTGTAGCTATGGACTCATAAGTGTTGGAAGGTTCTTCTAAGAGAGCTGGTGATGAGCTTGAAAAAGAGGCAAAGAAGAAACAAAAGAAAGATGATGATGATGAGAGAGTCAAGCTGCAAGCTTTAATTGAAATTACTCTTGATGAAGAGGAAGTAGCAGTGAATTTTATTCCTTTGGCCTCTAAACCCCCAGTTATTATTGAATATGTAATTTATAAAGCAGGAAGATATGCTTATTATAAGATCACAAAAGCTAGAGCTAGTGGGAGATACATGCTTTACAGAGTGTTCAGTCAATTACTACAGAGCTTTGATAGAGAATATCTTAAGACACTTTGGAAGTTAGTCAAAGAAAGGCATGGAGAGACTAGGCCAACAGAGGGGTATGAGAGAGTGCTATAGGAAGATTTAAAGGTTATGTTTGAGCCACATATTGAAGACTTAATATGGAGAGAACTAAGACATGGCACAATATTAACTTAGAAGTTATTTAGTTCTTGTGGAGTGCACCTAGTTAGAACATTTCACTGTGAAGATCTAACTGTTTGGTCGGAAAGAGTACCTCATTGAAAACCACTTCCCTGATCTAGCTAACATACAAAGTTCAGGCAGATTCATTGTAATGAAAATCGCTTATTCAGTTCTCAAATCCTCACCAGGCCGTGAATGAATGAAGTGTTTGAATATATCCTCATCGTGTTTATCAACCTTTGCTGAAGAACTTCAGGAACTTTTACAGACGGAATATATCGAGTTGGGGAGGAGGCTTGTTGGGATTTAAAGATATTCAAGATGCTGATCACGATAATGTGCTCAAGCTCAAGCAAGAGTTATACTGACCAAGCTACGGTTTACAACATTTAGGTTAGAATTACTGCTGCTCCGCTAAAACTTAGTGTGTAGTATTTTTAATGAATTATATTTGCCTAAGTAGTTAAAACTAGTATTTTACTACTGTAGAGTATTTATACTGTCAGAATAACTTCGTCCTGCCTCAACGTAACCTTAGTACTACTAGAGTAAAGTTAGTACTGCTGATGAATATTGTTGAAAATATTCTAAGTAGTTACTGCTGCTTGTACACAGTTAATGCTGTTGTTGTATAGGTTAATGCTGTAGGTTCAGGTTGATTCAACTAAAGGGAAGTTGACAACAGCTGATAGTTACTGCTGTAGTAGGATAAGGAGTGCTGTAAGTTACAGTAGTTGACGAGATTACCGTGGGTATTCGATTTGTGAGTATGGATAATATTAGGAAAAGTGTCTTGTATAATCTTTAGTTGTAGCAAGTAATTGTAGTTTGGACTAAGACTCCTTGTGTACTATACAAAGGAGGTCATGGGTTTAAGAGAAATGTACAAGTCGCATATAATTTTGAGCTTCAAGGTTTTGTAAAACCTTAACACTATTCAGATGTGTTCTTATTATTGAGGGTACCTTACTTACTTCCCTGTATATCTATGTCATCTTTTTTTTTTTTTTATTGTGTCTACTGCACGACTTTCTGAACGATTGATATATTGTATGTTCTTTTATTATTACTGTTTGATCCTTAAGATTCTTTCTAAATATCAAAGAGTAGATTTTCGCATAACACTTTCGTTTCACAAAGTTTCTATCTTTGTTATTTTGGTTTATCCAAGGTGGACAAAATCTTTACAGCTAAAGAAACGATTACGGATTGGGATCAACACTTGTACATTGACTCATGTTATCCATATGGATTAAATAAGTTTATTTTCCTTTTTACTAAGTTATATCAGATAATTTCATTACCCGATGATTATTAAGTGGTTCTTACCTTATCGTCCCAACTATTTTTTAGGTTGAAGATTGGTGTAGGCCTCCCCCAATACAATAACAAAACGGTTCTCTCATTATAGAGAAGTGTTCATAGTATATAGATAAAGTATGAAGTTATACGATGTTCCACATAAATAAAAGTTCAATTTTTCCTAAAAATCAGAAAGCGGTTGCAAGCTTACGAGTCTGAACGCTTCATCATAATAAAAGATTACCGTCTAGCTCTAATAAGGGAGTATTAATGATTCTAGTTTTATGTTTATCATCGCTTGCACATAATTGAAAAGACTTGAAGTACTAAATTAATAGGGGAGCCTTTAATGACTTCATGAACTTATAAGAGTTATCTCTTCATCTTTGCTTCTAAATGATGGACGTACACTCATGTTCATTTGCTTATAAACTGAGACCACATTTATTACGCTTATACCTTAGGATTTACCAGATGTGTTATAATGATACAGGCCGAGTTAATATTTTTATACATGTTAAATTTCTTGAACCTTTAATTTCTATGATCCGCTCAATGGAAATTGTAACTATACTCATTACTTCCATTAACTGCCCATATGAATTAAGCCTTTGATCAATAAATAATGATGGTTGACATGTTCTACTGAGCGGCTTTTGCATTTTTCGTATCTGTTATATAGGCTCATGTCTACACAAGGTTGGAGTATTATTTGTATGTTCAGGGTCTAAGCCCTTTAGTCTTTTAGTAGATTTAAACATAAATCCCTATTTTTTTTCGGTTTCTCAAGCTGAACTTTTAGTTTGAAGACTGAAAGTCTCTTTCAGCATCAGCTCTTCAGGTCCTTAGAGATGGGAAGTTCTTCATCTTTTAGGGTACTGGACGGACCAGAACTGTTTTTTTAAGAATAAAGACAAAAAGAAATAGAGAAAAAAAAAAGAAGATATAGCGAATACGAAGAAGAATATATAAGTAAAGACGAATCAAGATATTCAAAACCGGAAAGAACGAAAGAAGAGAGGAAAGAAAGAAGGAATGAAGAAAGAATGAGATAGAAGAGAATTAGCATAGGCAAGCATTCTTAATTAAAAAAGATTGAAGAATGCTCATGGAAAAGAGGCTTCAGTTAGCTTGGTTGACCTTCCCAAGTGACCGTTTTTCTTATACTTTAAAGAAGTTGAAACATGGTGTTTCACTACTAGAAGGTTAAAAGGCGGGCTAAACGATAGCTTCTATATGTCAAAAGAAATAAGCAATTCTATTAGGAAAGTTACTTCTTTAATGTTGGTATAGAAGTACAATCACCTTTACCTTAAAGGACTGTACTTGGTACTCATAAAGCGTTAGTGTTATATATAAATGGTCGCTCACCCACCCTAATAAAGTCTTACCATGTGTATTAGGTTTACTTGTAACCCTCTAAATCCCTAATGTCTATAAAAGGAAGGGATTCTAGTCCTGACTATACTCCTCTTCAATTAATGTATGCACTACCCAATGAAGGGGTTATTTATCTCTTAAAACAACTGAACGGTACTGGTACTACTGAAGCTGAAGCTTCAGTTTAGTCATAAGTAGTTTGTTTTCTTACTCTCTTAACTTTGGTTAGAGTTTAAGTTCGAAGGAGATAACACCCTAATTTTCATTCAACCATCTTGCTATTCCACAAGCAAGGTGTGTCATAGATTCTTTATTTGATTCTAATAAAAGTCTATACGTTGAAAAGTACTTCTGTGTTTTAAACTTGTTCTTTATATTGTTTATATATTTGTTTAAAACTCACTTTGTTGCTATGGAATCTGATTAGTTTAAAGTTGATAAACCTTATATCAGATTCCAAGGGACCAACAAGTGGTATTAGAGCCTTCTGGTTTATAAAATCCCTTTAAAAGGATATATAAAGGCTCAAGATTTTTAAAATCAAGATCCATCTTAAATGGCAGCAGTAGAAGTACCATAGACTCTTGAATACAGGGGTGGCCAGTTAAATGCAGCTCCTGTACTAGAGGTGGAAAATTTCACCAATTGGAAAAAGAGGTTCTTATGCCACATTATTGGTATTGAACCTCAATTTGAAAACATCATTTCAAACGGTCCTTTTATCCCTATGGCAGCTGGTCAAAGGAAACCAGAAGGACAATGGACTACTGATGAGAGAAAGGCTGCTAACTTAGATCAGCGACTCAAAAGTCTCATCATGTCCGTCCTTCCAGATGACCAAATGAATTCTGTCATAAACTGCTTAACTGCAAAATCTACTTGGGATGACCTGATACTATATCATGAGGGGCCCTCTGATGTGAAAGAAAGTAGGGTCATGGACCTAAAGTTGTGCTATAACACCTTCAAATTCAAAGAAGGTGAATCTCTAACACAAACTTTCACCAGATATAAAGCTCTGATGAATGAGTTAGTAAATGATGGCATTAAACTTTCAAAGCTTGAAATAAATACTGGTTTTATAAATGGGTTACCAAAGAAGTGGCTAAGTTTCTGCCAAAGTCTCAGAAACACAAATCATGTGAAAGATTCTGAGCTTGCTTCTCTATTTGGTAAACTCAAATATGAAGAAAACCTAATAGACAGTATTTATGAGACTGAAAAAAGCAAATCTCTTGTCTCTGCAACACCTCTGTCAACTGCCTTCTTCTCTACCTCTATTGTCCAGGACTTTCAAGATAGTCCTGATGATGTAAAGGATACAAGAAGCAGTCATGAGTACTTAAATGACTTAGAGGAAGAATACCAAGCAAGAGCTCTTTTAGCTAAATCTAAAAGGTTCTTCAAAAAGGGTACTCAAAGGGTGAGCAATGCAAAAGTAATTGACCAAACTGAATGCCACAAATATGGCAAGAAAGGTCATTTTGCAAGAGACTGTTGGTCAAAGACATCAGTTCCTTCATATCAATCACCTTTCCAGTCAAAACTTCTCCTTTCATCTGAAAACAAACCTGAACCGAGGCAAATCAAGGACTTTGAAGCCAAATACCACAAAGTCAAGGCTAAACTAGCCCTCCTCAGTTCCAGTGATTCAGCTCCCAGTTCCTCCTCAGGCAAAAACAAAGGTCTCATTGCTGAAACGTATGATTGGGATGATGAAGAAATATCATCTAATGAAGATGAAGTAACTGAAGTTAAAGCTCTCATGGCACTCACTGATGAAGAAAGAGTTTCAGTTGGTAAAGAAAGTGCCAGAAATGGTGATTGGACTAAGATTTCTATAAAAAAAGGTACACACTCTTCTTAAAATGGAAGATAATGATGATAAAAATCCTTTCTAGATTATCTGTGTATTGATCTTAACTATGTTGAAGAACAAAGAAACAATCTTTTGTCAAAATATAGAAATCTTGTTCAAGAATTGAATACATGCAAAGAACAGCTTTTGGTATTAAAACAAGCAAAACATGATCTTCTTACCATATATCATGTAAACACTGAGATTCTTAAAGAGAATCAAAACTTAAAATTTGAACTGAAAGAGCTAACATCTATTACAGAAACATGGCTAAACAGTTCTAATATAGTCAATCAGTGTATCAATGAACAAATTCCCACTCTAAAGAAGAAAATTATGGGAATTGACCAACTCACCAAAGATACCTTCAGTGTTGTGTCTAGAGAACCGGTATTCGTAAAATCTTCAGCAAATAACTCAGATATGTCTATCACCAATAGTAATATACATAAGTCATCTAAAACTGAAGATTCTACACTACCTAATCAAGATACTGATAAGGTACCTTCAAATGAGTCGCAAAGAAACACAACAAATCTTTCAGTTGTTTTCTCTGACTCTTCAGCAACTGATTATGATTCAGCTGATGAATCTTCAGTCTGTAGCACTCCTTTTCTTCCACTGAAGAAGTTAGATGGTGCTGAACCTATTTCTGAACCAAAGACTATCAAATCATTTTTGAAGTCAAAATCCACATTAAAAGCTGAAACTTTATAAGGTATCACAATAAATGAACCACCATCAGCTCCTACTAGAGGCAAAAGTTCCTCAACTTTTAAAACTAATCCAGCTCCTAATGGTAAGTTAAAGAATGTAAAAATGGAAGATGATCCTCCTTTGGCTATTGTAATGAAAGAAATTAATGAACTAAAATTATAAATCAACAAGAAAAAGTCATCTTACTCCAGAAACAAGAATGTTCAACAAGTTCCTCCAAATGCACTTCAAAACAGATACAAAACTCAATTCAAAATAAATTGTGAACTTTGTAGACAAAACAATCATCTCTCTGAGAATTGTTATGAAGTTTTGTTTTGTAAAAAGTGCAAAAGAACTGATCACAGAACCTGTGATCATGCTGAGTTTATGTTCTCCATAAATGCAAATCAACATCATAATGGTCAAGGTGGATCTTCCTCAAAATCTAGACCTTCAAGGCCTTCAGTATCTTTTTCTTCCTGCATACATTGTGGATATAATAATCATCATTCCAATGATTGTTTATACTATCCCACTTGTGAAATATGTGGAAGCTATGATCATAACACTCATGGTCATAATAGGATTATTTCTCTAAGAAGAGGAATCAATCCTAAAAACCCTCAACATGTCACAAAGAACTGTGAAACATGTGGTAGCAATGTTCATACCACATCAGATCACAATGACAATGAGTGGTTTAGGAAAAGAGAAACTTCTCAAGCTAAGGATGCTGAGTCTTTTAAAACAAATAAGATTGAATCATTAAGTGCTTCAAGATCAAATACTCCTACTAAGAAGTGGGTTTCTAGGCAAAACTAGCCATCCTAATCCAATTTGTGCAATATAACA